>JAJJMB010005956.1:0-15058 GCA_023531105.1 Papaver atlanticum | reverse complement strand
CCTCTTTTTCGCTTTCCAAATTGGCTGGAACCTGGAATCCCAATCGATAGATTACGTCGGCTAAAGTTTCACAACCAGATACCCTAAGCTTGAGCCTCTTACTCACTTCATGTCTAATTTCTGCTTGTTCGGCCTCAAGTTATAGACGCTCGTCTCTATCCCGCTTCTCCTTCTCCAACTTCGCCATCTTCAGGGGGCTTTTAGCTATCTTTCCTGCGAGTAATACTATGCCTCTCTCAAGTTCTGGACGCTTTACTTCATCCCGCTTCTCCTTCTCCAATTTCGCCATCTTCAGGGGGCTTTTATCTTTCTTTTGAGCGAGTAATCCTTTGCCTCTCTCAAGTTCTGGACGCTTTACTCCATCCTGCTTCTCCTTCTCCAACTTCGCCATCTTCAGTGGGATTTTATCTTTCTTTTATGCAAGTAATCCTATGCCTCTCTCATGTTCTGGACGCTTTACTCCACCCCGCTTCTCCTTCTCCAATTTCGTTATCTTCAAAGGGCTTTTATCTTTCTTTTGTGCGAGTAATCCTTTGCCTATATCTTTCCTCATGGAAACTGAAACCAAAAAGAAAAAGAAAAAAACAAAGCTACAACTGGGTTAAAGCAAATTGATTATTCTTTAATTAGCTGAAGACCTAAATTTGAATTTCCAAATCTAAGGTTTCGGATTTAGTCCTGGATAGACGGGTTGAAGGACAAGAATAATCCAACATGCAAGAACATAAATTTGAAAAATAAGTAATCTCCATTACCACATCTATCATTAAGCCCTAGATAGAAACCAGACAGATGAACATTTCTCCTTCCTATGACCTCCAAGACAACAACATCGTTCGTTTCCTCAAACTCAATGTTCAACACTTGCGATCCTTTGTTGATTGAACATAAAGAAATTGCATCCTTGTTCCATACTCTACACTCAACCACAACAAAGTCACCCCTTCTTTTATCGCTTAATGTTACCTGGTATAATTTTTACATTTGCAAGAATTAATATCAATATAGACGAACAGAAGTCGAGAAAAAGAAGAAGAATATGCTTGATTGAATCGCCATTAGGAAATTAAACGGCTGGAACCAACCTCAACTTTACCAAGAAGTGTACCAGAGAAATGCGGAGCCTTCCCTGAGATTCATTGTACCTGTTCCTGTAAGGTTTTCCCGGTTCTAGTTCTACCCCTGAGAACATTCACATACCCCGAAACAATAAAAAAAAAAGATTTATTTCAATGGAGAAAATCCAAGATCAGGAAACAATGAGATATTCGGCGAGGACAATTCTAAGACCAATAAATGAAATTCACCCCAAAATGCCATTTCTATCTTCCGCAGTGGAAAACCAATAGTAGTCACTAGTCATCAATTACTATGAAAAATAGTTGAACAGATGCAAAGGCTGAAGGCTTAAAGCTTTATGGAAACTGAAAGATCGAAAATGATTAATGCACCGAAGAAATGCACCAATTCTAATAAATTATACACTAATTGTCACCTATTCCAAAGCGACGAAATACACTGTCCACATTTGAAACTGCACAGAGACATGAGTTGGGCCCCCGAAAAATCTGAAAGTAGAAGAAAAAAATTCATTTTTGAGAAAAATTAAGTATTAGGGTTTATTTAGTTTCGACTCGGGTGAATACCAAAATGAGCAGTGCTATCCCACACGACTTTGCGGGATGGCTTCCCGCAAAGGCAGCTTCTTTACCGTTAGATCATGCTAAAACCCATATCTAACAGCCTTGAAACCTTTAGGGGAATGGTGGGTCATATCCTGAAAATGGTGGGTCCTTTTCTGAAAGTGATAGGTCCTTTCCTGAATGTGAATCTAACCGTTGATTTGATCATCCAACGGTAAAGAAGCCGCTTTTGCGGGAAGCCATCCCGCAAAGTCGTGTGGGATAGCATTTGTCTACCAAAATTATAGGGTTTATAAGACAAATGTCCCACACGACTTTGCGGGATGGCTTCCCGCAAAGGCGGTTTCTTTACCGTTGGATGATCAAATCAACGGTTAGATTCACATTCAGGAAAGGACCCATCACTTTAAGGAAAGGACCCACCATTTTCAGGAAAGGACCCACCATTTCCCCTAAAAGGTTCAAGGCTGTTAGATCTGGGTTTTAGCATGATCTAACGGTAAAGAAACCGCCTTTACGGGAAGCCGTCCCGCAAAGTCGTGTGGGATAACACTGCTCGGTTTATAATTAATCAATTTATAAGAATACTAGAGAAAAAAATTTCAATTAATTTTTGCAAATTGGGGTATACCCATTTTGTTCCCATCCAAGGTAGTGTGCTAAGGGGTGTCTAAAAGATGCTAAAAGACCAAAATTATCCTTGCTATTAATACCATGCCGACTGATCACCCAAATAATTTTCAAAATCTATCTTTCAAACTCTAATTCAATTTGATGAAATTGAAAATCAAAATTAGTAAACTGTATAGAATCTGGGGCATAATAACGTAAACCAACATGCATAATAATTAATAAAAGAGATTTACCTAATTCCCGTACTAAGCTTAAGCTCGTTCATGTTATCATATGTCCCAAGATGATCAAAATATAGCACTTCAGTAGAAATGGATTATGAGTTTTCCTCGATGGTAGTCTTTTTCTTGGTCAATTGCAAAGGAGATTAGTGATGGTAACGGATGAATTATGACGGTGAAACTAAATAATGTCAACCTGAATAATATGAGCAATGCAAGTGATTTATAAACCTCATACTTTGTAAATATTTTTATTAATAGTGAAATGAATGCTTTGGATTCGCACAGTGACAGCACCTCATTCTCTCAGTCATCGCACAAATATCTGGTGCTTGAAATGAGGGCACACCTCATCTCCATTTTGTTGCCTTCTTTTTCCTTGGACTTTTGTGAAGCAGCATCTCCGGAAAAGACACTTGGCACATCTTGATTCGTATATATATTTGGGCCGACCGACCGGAGGGCCCGAAGGTCCCGAAGGGAGGGAGTCCCTTTTATGGCCATTTTTTTTGTAAAATGAAACCTCACATAAATTTCCAATTTGATAAAAAGATTTTGGTAGTGTGCACTTGATAATACCAAAATATCCCTTCCGTTTAGTCCAATTACTATAACTCCTTGTGTATCCTATTTTCTAGGGTTATAATTGGTAACCAAACTTTAATATAACATAACTAAAAATCCGTGCCTTGGAATTTTATAAATTTTATCTCGTTGGAAATGTTAAAAAAAAAGCTACACAATGAGTACAAACAACAATATCAAATTTAGAGTTTTTACGAAAAATTCAGAGGTGTTTATCATTTTGGGCACAATTTTAGAAAATTAAATGTATATCCATTAATCGTCCCGCCAACGTCGCACCTTAATCACGACTTTTACACACTATATATTGTGGTGCACGAATAATTAATCACGTGAAATATCGTGCAAAGGAAACTTTTCACTCTAAAAACTATATTGTTATACAATCCTTATTTCCCATACAAAATCATGTTTGCATCCTTTATAAATGCAAATTAACTAGATTCTACTCCCACAACAAACACCACACTCATTCTCTCAATGGTCGCTCAAACATCTATTGCCTGAAATGAGGGCATACGTCATCAACCTTTTCTTACCTTATTCTTCTGGGATCTTGATTAGAGATTAAGCAATTCAGAATATGTTCGTGTGTTCCGCTTTGGCTGGTTTGTTATTTGTCACTAATAGAGACAGAATATAACCATCCAACAACTCAGGTCAAAATGTTTCAAAAATTTCTCACCGTAAATGATGTAGCGGAATAATGTCAAGTGGGATTGTGTCATCATATGTCCCAAGGTGATCAATATTCAGCATTTCAGTGCGAATGGGATTCGGTGTTTTCCTCTTTCGATGTTTTTGTTTTTAGTCAATCGGAGACTGACAGAGATTCAACTGATTTTCTTTAGCATACAATTATTCAGAGGTTGTGATAATGGAATAATGACGATGGTGAAACAAAATTAGTGAACCTTTAGAATCTTGGGAAAGAGAGTATATTCATTCTCCGTGGAGAAAATTAAGCCAAGAGGAAAAGAAAAAAAACTTGAAACAAAGTTCAGTGATAACAAAAGCTCCAAAACTATCAAAAGGCAAGACCCCAATGGCAGAGGAAGAAGTTGATAAGAATCAGGACTTGAACAGAAACAATGTGATGATGACGATGATGAAATCAGCATTGAATGAAATAGATTGGAAGCAACCAGTGAAACCTAAGTACAAAATATGCTATGATAATTACATCATCTCGCTTATGCTTAGTACATGAATCAGGTAAATTTATGTTATTATTCATGTTGTTAAGTAAAGTAAAGTAAAGACAAATGCTATCCCACACAACTTTGCGGGATGGATTCCCGCAAAAGCGGCTTCTTTACCGCTGGATGATCAAATCAACGGTTAGATTCAAATTCAGGAAAGGACCCATCACTTTCAGGAAAGGACCCACCATTTTCAGGATAAGACCTACCATTTCTCCTAAAGGGATCAAGGCTGTTAGATCTGGGTTTTAATGATCTAATGGTAAAGAAGCTGCCTTTGCGGGAAGCCATCCCGCAAAGTCGTGTGGGATAGCACTGCTCGTAAGTAAATATAATCAGAAATAAGTAAAGTAAATAATAATTCATATGAAAATGACCATATTACCCTTATCATAAATAAGTAAAGTGAATATTACAGACAGTAAAAATGACCATATTACCCACTGAGCAATCCCTTAGTTACCCCTTGTCAGGGTGTGCAAATTATAAAAAACCAAAAAAAATCATGACGGTGTCAAAGACATCAAAATAAAAGTAACAACAAAACTATAATCAACGGCTAGATCTTAATGGTACGCCAAAAATGGTCCACCATCAGACTTTTCGACTAAAGAATAAGATGCTTTTCCAGATAAAAGTTCACTTAAGCAGCACACGAGTACGGTCTTAATTACCATTGAAATCCCTAATAGACATTTCAATCATACTGTTTCATAGAAGAAGACACATATCACAGAAGAAGAAGAAAACAAAAGGAAGAAACCTCAAACTACTAGATCTAACAATGGAATTCTTGTCTTTTCATTATTCAAGTACATTATCACATACTGTGAAGGTTAGGACGACATACTATTTTCACACTTGAAGATGTTGTTGGAAGTTCTCTAACCTTCTCTAGAAATAGTTCCATTTGTCTCACTCCATCGGGCGAGCAAGTACTAGCACGGAAGGACAGACCAACTTTGCTCCTGAGCATGTTTTAACAAAAAACTCAGAAGTTTGATCTCAGCATCACATCCTTCCACTTCGCGGAAAGAAACATAACGGAGGCTAGACAACATCCCCTGCGATGACAACTCTGCATCCCAATCATCCCCGACGTCCACTAAATTTGACTACATCACAATAGCTAATAGGTCACTTGGTGACAAAGAATAATTGTACAAAATACGAAATCCTGCATACTCAAAGGTTCCAAAATGTTCTTCAAAAATTAAAGTCACCATGAGATGCATGATAAACATTGACGTTGTATTAGAATTTTCGGAACTACATCACAGGCCAGATCAATAAACATATAGCTAGGTTAACTGTTACCTGCTTGGAGTAAAGGAGTATACTTTGTACCCGAGGAGAAATCTTGAGCAAGTACGCTATAGCCCCCAAGCAACCTCTTGTAGACCGCATTTTCATCCACAAAGATCGCAGATTAAATAAGCAAGGTGGATGAGAGTCTAATAAGTCAGGCACTCCTGAGAGAACCTTGGGAAACAAAGAAATTTTTTAAAATAATGTAAGAGTTAATAAATACTCCTAATACTAGTCGAGAGCCCTGTTGTGTCAGGCGTTAGGCCAGGCGCCAAGCCCTTCGCCTAGCGCCTAGGCTCTACTTTCCTTTGACATAATCGAGAGCTAATAACAAAAAAACCTTCATCATATAAGCCATACCTCGAGGAATCCATATGATAACCACATATTTTTCACCATAAAAGCCTCTCTTAGAAACTTCGTCATATGTTTAGCATATACCATTTCTTCTTGTGAGAGAAAACTACAATATGCTTCTATATTCTCACCTAAAACTCTTTCTTTGAGCCCCAACTCAAAAAATACCTCGGATAGAAGATAAC
The DNA here is from genome assembly GCA_023531105.1 of Papaver atlanticum. Classification (NCBI taxonomy): domain Eukaryota; kingdom Viridiplantae; phylum Streptophyta; class Magnoliopsida; order Ranunculales; family Papaveraceae; genus Papaver; species Papaver atlanticum. The sequence continues at coordinate 8,924 of JAJJMB010005956.1, read as the reverse complement.
AATTTTTTAGAGAATATAATTGTGTCACACAAGACGTGCACTCGAAATCTTTTAGATTTTGAGTAGTCAACTTGATAACATTGTCTGTACTACCAAGTAATCGCTTGTACAGGAAATTCTTGAGGCTGAGAGAATTAACAGTCAAATTTGGTATGTCACAATGATATAGGGATAACTTTTCAAGTACTGGGCAACTTGATAATAACCTTTTAGATAGTTCTTCATTAAGGATCGAAACTCCATGAATCCACAAAACTTTGAGACGAGGTAAATTCATTGATTTTGGTAAAATAACATCTGTACATCTGACACCAAAATTCACTTCCATTACCAAGTTCACCAGTGACTTGCAATTAACAAGTTTATGAGGAATTTCAAGATCTTCTGGATGACCTTGACGGATTTCTAACCTCATTTCTTCAACATTGCGCTTTACAGCTTGAACAATCCATCTATAAACATTTTTAATCACAATATCTTCATCTTCATCATATCTATACCAATCTATAGCAAATCTCTGAATGTCAGATTCATTGCGAAGAATGAATACCATGTCGACAAAACGTATGAACCTTTGATCATGTTCTTTGCCTGGAGGAAATGAACTTATCTTGATGCTTAGATATGGGAAAGATTTCCAAATATGAATCCATCTTTTGGACAAAACACAAGTTTGGACTACATCTCTGGTATCATTAAAAGACATGATGCGGTGAATTATTTCATCAGGTAAGCTACTGATCCTATCTTTCCTATAAGAATATGGAGATTCATTTCTTGTTTCTTCCATTTTTCTTAACCGACACTGAAAAAATAAAAATATTAGTTTTTCAGATGAACCCTAATCTACAGTTTGGCAATGAATCAATCAATCTGAGCAGAAACAAAAACCCCAAAATCCAATTTCGCCATGAGAAGAAACAAAAAAACGCTAAATTCCAATTTTGCAGAGCCAATTAGAATTTGTAATTGAAAACCCAGAAAGTAAAAGATGGAAGAGGAAGTACCTTTTGTTGTATTACCCAGTGGCTGATGAGCAACTCTTCAAGTGCAATTTGAAGTTCTTAATGTGGAAGAAGATTAAAAGCACCAAAGCACCATCGTTACCGGTCTAGTACAAAAAAATGGAAGAAGAATCCTTTTTTCCCCTCTTAAATCTCATGGAGTGGATTATTTCATGAGCAATAGAAATATTATTAGAGATCTGCCTACCAGGGATAAAAGCAGATTGGTAAGGAGAAATAATAATTTTATTGAGGTAAGGCTTCATTCTCTGAGCAATCAGTTTGGATATAATCTTGTAAGTGCTGTTGCAGCTACACTTCCCCCATTCCTTTCCCCCATTAGATGGCACTGTTCTTAGCCCTTGATCCCTTGGATTGAGTTTAGCAGGGGGTCCCATTATTATTGGATTTAACCAATACCTGCATGACACATAGGCGGGGGAAAGGAGTGAGGGTAAAGAGTGGGGGATATATATCATTTTCGAGTGCAAAGGATTATAGGTCTGAAATGACTTGGAGAGGTTGGGTTGTCTATCAGAGCAGTGCTATCCCACACGAGGTTGGAGTGGATTATTTCATGAGCAGAGCAGTGCAAAGGCTTATAGGTCTGAAATGACTTGAAGTCCTTCTCGTCTGAATGTGAATCTAATCGTTGATTTGATCATCCAGCGGTAAAGAATCCGCTTTTACGGGAAACCATCCCGCAAAGTCGTGTGGGATAGCATTTGTCTATCAGTTTTAGGTGACGCCTCGTTTTCTATAAAAATCTAATGGTTGATGCTTTTCTTTCAAATGAATTACGGATACCTAGAAAATTCAAAGGCGATCAAAAATATACTTGCAATTTTGATGTGGGCACGTGTTAATGGGCGTGTGACAACATATGATATGCTACTAGTGTGGGGTGATAAGGGGTGTCTAATGAGTGGGCTATTCGCCTCAAATAGATAAAGAAGAATACCCGTGTTGGTTCATTGGTTAAGTGCATGGTAAGATGAGCTTAAGATGAGGTGCTCGAATCTTGTGTCACACCTTAATGTTTTTTTCTTTTGTTTTCACACAACAAACACCACACTCATTTTCTCAATGGTTGCTCAAACATCTTCATCTTCTTGGAACTGGATTAGAAATTAAGCAATTCAAAATATGTTCTTGTGTTTCACTTTGGCCGGTTAGTTATTTGTCACTAATGATGTCTGAATATAACCATTCAGCAATTCAGATCAAAATGTTTCAAAGATTTCTTCGCGTAAATGTTGTAAAAAATAATGTCAACATATGTCCCAAGTTGATCAATATTCATCACTTCAGTATAAATGGAACTTCGGAGTTTTCCTCTTTGGATGTTTTTGATGTTTTTAGTTAATCGAAGCCTGAGATACAATTGTTTTTCTTTTGAAAACAATTATGCAGCAGCTGTAATAATGGACGAATGACGATTGTGAAACTAAATTAGTAAACTGTATAGAATTTGTGTCATAATAACGTAAACCAACATGCATAACAATTAATAAAAGAGAATTACCTGATTTCCATACTAAGCTGAAGCTCGTTGATGTTATCAGTGTCCCAAGATGATCAATATACAGCACTTCAATAGAAATGGATTAGGAATTTTCCTCGATGGTAGTCTTTTTCTTAGAATAATGACGACGGTGAAACAAATATCAACGTAAACCAACTTGCATAATAATTAAATAACACTATATAAACTTATTTTTCATCCGATGAACTTACACAGATGTAAACAGAAAGTTTCACTTCGGAGTCAAGAATAACTCAAATTTTCACTTAAAAACAGGTGCAAAACGAAATGTGATAGTACTAACGAAAGTTTCCTTCTACACTACAAAACATTCCTTCTACAATACAAAACATTCCTTTAAAGAAGGGTTTCTTTCTATTTTTAGATAGCACTAACGAATTTTACTTTTCTTTGTTCTTTTCTTTTCCTTTTTTTATCATCTGGGTATGCTTTAAAGTAGAACTCATTTAACAGTTCTTCAACCTCATAATGCACAATTTTTCCATTCAGCTTCTTCTTTTCCTTTGCATCCCACCTTCTCTTAACTGACATTCTCAGATCATCATACTTATTTTGCTGTATGAGCAGCTGTTCTTGATCAACATTTCCAACTCCTTTATCTCCTTGCACCGTTGATCGTACCTCCTTCTGCATAATAATTTCATTTTGTTGAGGCTGACCTTCTCCTGCTTCAAAAAAAAGTGGTTGATCTTATTGATGTATCCGCATTCTCAAGCTATTCAATGTTTGTTTTTCTAGTTCTGTGTATGCTTCAATGAAACCCTCGGATATCTGCACATGTAGGCATACATATGTTACTTTCAATAATGCAGTGCACTTTAGATAAAATTTAGTTATAACCCAAAAAGACATTAACTTAGTTGTTATTATTCTTACCTCAAGACTCTCGAAATTTGTTAATATAGCACTGCAAATATTATGGAGGTTCCACCTAGCAAACCTAGGAAGTCCTTCGGCAATCGGGGTTTCCTTAACTCCGCTTTTTATATCCTCGGCGAACCAGATCTGAAAACACGAAATAATGTGGTTAGTTTTTTATGATACTTTCACAAAACCGTGTATTCTATGTTTTTATCAAATTAGATAACAATAAAATACAAATTATAAGCTCACCAACAGATACACTACACATCCAGTTACTAGCATAGTATCTTTATACTTGTTTAGGCTTGACATTAAGTGATCTTGAACCAAATTAGGCCATGATAAGCTGTTTGTTTTCCAAGGGCTATCAAAAAGTATAAGATATTTTTTATTCAACAGGCTCCCTGCATGAGCTGTGAAGAACAAAGTTTCACACATGAATAACCCAATCAGCTTTACCAGATCTTCATTTTTCTCACCTGATTTCACTAACCCAACAATACTGTTTTCCCACATACGTTTTGTGATGATTGTTGAAGAACCAAAGTAAGTAAGGTAAAACTCACTTTGTGAGTACGATGTATTCCATTTTGTAAGGTTTCTCTCCTTTCCTCTTCCTTCCATCTGTGGCATTCTAAATATCACAGTGAGCTGTTCTGATGTTGACCTCAACTTATATTCGTTCCCTCTGTGCGTGAATACAAAATAATGCTCTTTTTTTTTCCAGGTCCTCTCACGTACCACTTCAACACTTTGTTGCAAGCTTCTGGCAACTTGGTCCAATGATTTTTAGAATGCGTTTTACAAGGATGTTCTTTAGTATTTCTAGTTTCATGGAACGCCATAAAAATATACCCAAACGGAGAATTATATATCATTCCCAACTGTTCTTCACTGAAACTCATCTTTTCCTTATTATAGATTCTGTTTATCAGGGACCATAGGGGAGTGAAACCTGCTCTAAATGTGCTTCCTTTTGTTGATTGAGATATAACCTCCCCTAACCAAATCAAAGTGTAAAACAGCAGTTACATTGAAAGTTAATTCGCATAATCATACATTTGGTTTTGTACTCTAGCATATACAATCAAGTTGCAATCATTTCAAACACAAAAAACAGTGATTTCTGGTGATCCAAAGCATAACTGATCGACCTAGTCTACAAATACGATTGAACCATTACTCACTCAAACATAAGACAATCTCTTTCGATCTGGTGCACTCAAACATAATTATCTTAGAGAACACATACAATCGGACCAAATACTCAATAAAATATTTCACAAACATAATAAGCAAGTTAAAATTCTAGGCGTACTCGAGCAGAAACACCATAAAATTCGTTGAAATACCAAATTATCTTCTAACATGCAGGTACGTAACTATGTGAAATAAATGAATCGAAAGTGGTGATTCTTCATAACAAGAAAAAAAGAAATGCACCTTCATTTGCTTTGGAATCTTTTTTCTTTAGAGGTATTTTTGCTTTTTTTGCAGGTTGTTTCTCGGAATCAATATCTTCTGATGATGTACCCTTTTCAATGATCCTCTTATTCTCCTTACCGATTTCTGCAACTTCTTTTCCATCTAAGATTTCACCACTGCCTACAACTTTCTCTCCTTCCACCGCAACTCTTTTCCTTCCACTAAACGTTTTGGCTAATCCTCCCGACTTTTTTGATGAAATACTACATGGTCGTTGCGATGCTTATAAGATGCAGGATTTCATTTATTACTGTTCATTCTTTGGAATCAATCAAAATCAGATAAACATGGTGTATTAGTGGAAGCCAGTGATATGGAACTCTACCTTTGAGCAGCTGAATGGCTGGGACATATCATCTGACGACCTTCCTATTACAGGACGAAAGTTAGACCAGGAGAAAGAATAGACAATAAGTTGAATTACATTGCACGCAATAAAAAAAAATGGCGCACTAATCAACAAAAAGTGATGTATCATCAATAATGCACCGTTTAACCCATTAGCTACTAACCTCGATAGATTCTGGTTTTGAAAACGAACACAATTCTACTTCAATAATGCAAGCATCATCAACCATATGCCCATTTCTAGGATCGATAAGTTCGTCGAACAATATAAAGTCATCAAAACCCTAATCATCTTCCTCATCCATGAAATGAATCCGTTGGTCTTCCGTATCTTTATATAAAAGTGCAGACAGACTAAAACTTAACCAAGACATAGATGTCATCCATTTAATATATATATATATATATATGAAACTGCGTACCTTTGTTGAATGGTTTGTTGGTTTGACCGATAATGGCAAAACTGAATTTTGCATATCGGGAGTTCGTACACTCTACGACAACCACATAGATCGACAAGTAATCATCCGCATTGATATCCCTGCGAAAAACTGCTAATCGCCTATAACATAATATGATATCAAGATTAGTACATATTCATCAAAGCAGGGACTGTGTCACTGTAACATAGAAACGGTAGTACTTCAGAAAAGGGTTTGGTCACAACATTGATTGCTGTACCATTTACAAGAACCTATACTGAAGATAGGAGAGAAATAAGTTTGCTCATTCAATTCAGGAACCTTTTCAATCCTCCATTTGAACTTGGAAGATACAGGGCAGTCGTCTTTAACTGTATTCTGATTTTGTACTGCAGACAAACAAAATTACTAACAAATCAAACCCGCATATTTTCAAAAGAAAAAAAAAGATTAAAGAAAAAAGAGAATAAACAAAAGTAAAACTACCTTCCATTGGAGGCAGAAGTACTATACTTCTATTGCTTGCTGCCAGAGAGAAATAAACAAAAATAAATTTCAAGAAGTACAGATTAATCCATATATGATAGCAAAATGATTCATGGACCGAAAAAAACACCCGAAGAGTTTACCGTGTGAGAGGGATGGCGGGCCCACTCCTTCCCTTCCCTATCCAAATCCTTGGAACGCAGTATTGGTCCATTCGATCTGGGAGCTTCTACACTTACCGACAAATTCTACACCTAAATGTCCCGATAGGGAAATGGACGAATGAGATAAAGGCTCTCAACACTTGGATTAGTAATGGGAATATGTGGGTCCATTTCTTATCTCACGTGGGAGAAAAATCGGGAGATAGATTCGGTCAATCTATCATATTTTGTACGATCTCCCTCGGACAACTGTAATGATTGAGGTCTCTACTCTATATATGAATCAAAATTTCTTAGGAAATAAGAAAAAAAAATATTAAAAGAATAAAATGAAAATGTATCTGATTATGCAAACGTCTTTTCACATTGATTACTGGTAAGCATGGGTGAGAGAGATTAGTTAGGTCTTGGTAAGCATGGGTGAGAGAGAGAATGGGAAAGCAAACGTCTCGTCTCGTCTCCCAAAATAAAGACTAGCAAAACTCTGAGTCTGGAGCCCTGGGACCCGCTAACGGGCCCCAAAGGGTTTAAAGCTTTCAATTCTTGGGTTTAGATGCGGTACATGTCTTGAGGGAAAGCCGGAAAACATGGCACATATGATTTAAGACTTTTTACACCACAATTTCATCTTCAATGTAAGTATCAAGGTCATAATAAGTGATGACATGGCTAAATGGGGGTAAAGGAGGAGGTCTAAATTAGACTTTCTTCATGACCTTGGGTCATAGATCCACATCATCATTTTGTCTCTAAATTCAAATGAAAGTGTTCAATAAGACCTTGAGGGTTGGAGATGAATTTTAGCTAAAAAGTTTTACCTTCAACATTTTTTGTCATTTAACAATGACCTAAAAATAAAAAGGTGTAAATAGGACCTCCACCTAAGATGACCTTGACCCCTTGCATTGGAGATGCTCTAATTAGTAGTATTATATACTAAACTAGTATACTACACGTGCTTCCCCTTATACCCATATTACAGTACGCATAAAAGCTCAAAAATCAATATTGCCTTAATGGGACCCTGTCAGTGTGATCCGCTCTATTCCTAATCTTGGACTCTGTATCTGTTTTTTTTCACTTTTACTGTTTTAGCCTCATTTAATTTTTAAAGTATTTTCAATGAAGCTATAAAATTAAGGGCAAAGTTGGGTTTTGAAATTTTACAGCTTCATCTACTGTTCACGTACTGTAGCAATGGGAGTTCTCTTAATATATACAAGTGTTTCGCACGTGCGTCCGCACGTGCAAGAAGGATCTGGGTCCATCACTTTTGTCTAAAACAGTTGGGAGTATACACATGCTGACAAAGTTAATTTTCAAACAAATAGAATTACTAATATACCCTCGGGTAATTTACTTCTCATCAATTGTATGGGCATGGAATAAGGGAAAAGTGGTCAAAACGAAATTTGCAGCTTCAAAACACTGTTCATCTACAGTGCCTACGGGGTCTTCCCTTTATAATAGTATATATATATATATATAATAGATAGAATAGATAATATTTTATATATATATATATATATATATATAGTAATAGATAACACTCCTAATTTCACAATGTCTCACACTTTTTCCGATATTTCTCATAATAAAACTTATACGATATCGTATTTTATGCTAATATTTTGGGATATTCTCGTCTTACAAAGGTCCAGTACCCACAAAAAATGGAACAATATCCGAAATACAAAACATCACCATCTAACGTTCTTAAAATCTCATACTTTGTTCATAAAGTATGAGGTTTATGATTAAACAATCGTTGCGGTGTTATTTAGACCAATTATAACCGTTTTCACGCATGTTATAATTGTTTTTCTAAAATTGATTTTTTCATTTTTTCCTTCTAAATAACATTTTAATGCGAATTTATTAAACTATTTTTCCCGTTTTAACGCTAGTTATAACCGTTTCTTTAGAAAAAAGAAAATAAAAATATTTCAGTATAGTTTATTTTGACGGTATAAATAATTTCTGTTTTTCTATGTCCTATAGACCTGTATTGTCTTCCATTACCATGTTAGGTGAAGATTTTGTTTTCCACCCCATTTTATGTGAAAATTTCATATTTCTCCTTAATATTTTAAATTAAAATTACAACTTTCACTTGAATTTTGAGTGAAAATTTTGTTTTCACCATCGACTCACCAAAGAAAAACCCGAGAAAGCACCGTGCGGAATCGAACGGACCCAAGGTGGCGGTTCTCTGCATTGGAATAGGGGTGGGCAGGAGTGGGACCCACCACTCCTCTCACACGGTGCAAATTCGGGGGTTTTCTTCGTTAATCAATCATTTTCCTTTCACCTATATGTTTTTGGAAAATTCTGACATTTTCAACATAACTTGGGTTTTGAACCAAATCCAAAAGTATGATGTGTCTAGGTCTAAGTTTCAAGTAAATCAATCTAAAGATCAATTAATGTAATTTTAGGCTAAAATTATTTGTAAGTAACGAATTGTAATTTTTGTTTATTGGTTCCCACTAATTAAGTAAATAATAATAATTAATTATATAAGATTAAGTGATTAACTATTCAATTTTCATATTTTTCCCGTAGAATAACTACAATTTATGTAGGATAAAATAAAACTATTCAA
>JAJJMB010005955.1:0-15762 GCA_023531105.1 Papaver atlanticum | reverse complement strand
GAGATTAGAGATTCAATTGATGTTAATTAAGGTGGTAGTGAACAAAAGTGGTGGGGGCGATGGTGTTAATGGAGGGGGAGTTGCAGGTGGAGGTTCTGTAAATGGAAGAGAAGAGAAATGAATTTTGGGTTGGGTTCTGTTCGATGGGTAGGAGAAAAGAGATATGGTTTCGATGCTGGGCAGTTCTATCAAATGTTGATGTACCGAGAGGATGAGCTGTTGGATGATAGGCAGCTGTAGCAAATCTGACGGTTCAGGCGAGGAAACGGGTTTGGATCTTGGGTATGGATTTGGGTTAGGGTCTTCTCACTTCTTCCAAGCCCAATTCATCTTGTTAGCCCACTGCTTGAGTAGCTCTTGCAAGCAGCTTGCGGAACGAGTGCAAGCGGATTGCAGCTGCTCTTTGCGCAATATTTCTTCCGAGTTTCTCAAGTCTTTACGCCTCTGGCCACACCAATTGCTTGCTCTTTTGGCTTCTCAAATCATCCAAGCTTTATTTAGTACCTAAAAACACAAAATAAATTAGGAAACATATTTATTCTTGAAAACAACGAAAATACAGAATTTGGAATAAAATAGAGAGTTAGAGCACAAAAGATGAGTTAAATGCCAATAAAAAGGTGTAGAAATATGCAAAATTTGGCACTCATCAAATACCCCCAAACCTGAATTTTACTTGTCCTTAAGTGAAACAGAAATTAAGAAATCCTAACTATACCACTGTCGCTGGTCTCTCGAATGCATTTAGCGAAAGCACTAAGCCTTTAAACCCCTAGGTGTCCCTAGTGGACGAGTTGTAGTCTCGTGAGGGTTTACCAGAGGTGTACCCACAAAACCTTCTCCAAATTCAGAGCGTAATAGAGTCTCAAGCATCCAATGAGCTATGAGGACATAAAGTTTCTGCATGCTAGTAATAAGAAGTTAGAAATACCAAAGAACGCATTCTCATCCTTAAGAGTTGAGCGAGAAATAACCATACCATATGAAAGAATTCGGGTTCGAAAGTGATCACAAGCCTTGACTTCTGCCTCACCAATAGGTTTTTATGATAGTTTCACTCAAAAATACCGCTTTTTTAGTCTCTCATGTGTGCAAAGAGAGAAATCCCACACACATTGAATGGTGGGAAGGAAAACCTTCCGAAAAAATTTCTGGAGACTCCACAGAATCGTGGAAAAAAAGAATCTTTTTCTGATGATCTCTAAGAAAGAAAATCAATCATTAGCAAGGATGGGAGTACTCACTTACCTTCACATCCGATAGGCAATCAACACCACTCTCACAGCATCCATAGAAACGTCTTCGTCTTCAATCTTCGGTCTTCAACTGTTGATGATGAACTCTTGAACTTCTTAGAATCTTGACAATTTCTAATTTTTCTTTCCAATTTCCTTGTTGCTTGAAATTTCCTCTTAAATTCTTATTCTTTACCATGGTGTTATTTAAACAAAACTTAAGGAAATAAACTACAATAATTGATTTTATTTTTTATTTTTTTTTACTCAAACTGAAAACAACAAAATAGATAATGAAACTACTAAATCCATGGATGAAAGACTTTATCACTCAATTCTTCACAACTAGTATTGTCTTGATTTCATAAACTTCACTAATTCTCATCTTCTTTGGTTTTCTTTGCTCTTGTAAGATAAGTCTTCAACCTTGTATAACGAATTCTGCTCTTTGTACTGTATCTTTACTTTGGATATGAATTGTTACTTTTCCTTGTATTGTTGCATGTAAACCTTAGACTATTTCAATCTTTCTTCATAGAATTTGGCGTTGCTCTGCTTTTTGATGATAATGTGTTTCTATGGATCTGTTTATGTTGTCGAGAGAGAGAGAGTGTGGTGGTAACTGCAAATCAAACTACAAGAAGGAGTTTTCATCTTTATACGTCATCCTCATGATTGACAAAATTAGCACTCAAGAGATCAAAAATAGTGCTGAAAGTGGTGCGAAGTTGGGTAGCTCACCATTCCTACCCGGAATTTACGTACGGTGACACACTCTAAAAGGACTTTTTAGATAGTCACAAAAAAATGAAAGTTGGTGCCTCGCTTGATGTAAAAATAGGTAGTCTCCACTAAAGGTGATCACAACTCTAATACCAAATATCTTTGATGCACCTAATTCTCCCACCGGCATGGTTAAATCCAACTTTAACGTTCCAACAACTAAGAAATCCGATTGTGTTCTCTAGTTCTTCCAAGTTCAGTTATTTCGGTCAGACTCTCTATGTAAACATAGCTAGAAGCATGCTGGTGACTCTAAAATCTCTAAAAGTTGGAGGTTTTATGCAAGTATTTACAAAGATTTGATTTGATTTGATTTTTTATTTTTATTTTATTTTTTTAATACAAAAGACTAGAAACTCTATATGCAAAATACTCCCCCACACCTAAATCTAACCTTGTCCTCAATGTTTCAAAAGATGATAAGAATTTAAATAGCAGCATACCATGAGAACCATGTTGATTAGAGAAAAGGGAAGAGATTACCGGTATATCGGCAAAAGCAAGATTAAAGCTTCATTATTCAAGGCTAGAATCCAACATTTTCAGCTGAGATCATATTGGATTAGCACAATATATACAAGATAAAAGAAGACTCAACCGACTCAAGATAGAAAATATAACATTACCTACTGGATTATATACAGGGAGAATTCACCATACATTTACAATCTAAAGAGTTGAGGATCAACCCAAAAGACAGAATGCAGAAATTTTAGTAGCCTCACACAATTATAATAGGACATAAATGCAAGTGAGGCTGCCAGACAAAATGCAATACCCCCAAACCTAGATTTTTCAACAGATATACTTTTGGGCACAAAATCTAACAATTTCAGGGGTGCATCATGCACAAGGTCTAATTCGAAATGGACTTTCGCAGGGACATGAAGAGATATACATTCCAATTGTGTCTCCTCAAACGTATCATATTTAGATGCAAAATAGTCCAAGAGGACTTGGGAGGTACACAGTTCTAATCCTAGGCTAGGTACTCTCAGAATAGTTGGTTTAAAATTTTTGTGACATACCAAACCTAGGTTGGGTGCAAGACCATCAGATTGTGACATGGGCAGGGAGGTAGGCACATCTAAGTCATGTAAAAGGCCATTAGTACCATCACATACTCTCCATAAGTCAGAAACAGGTATACCATGCTCACATTCATAGAACAATTCAACAAGACCCAAATCATAATCATGATCGTCATCCAAAACCTTTGTGTCATGCATAAGAGAATCAGCGGGAGCAACATACTGTGTTCTAGGCAGGGAATCAGACACATCGAATTTATTTTCATGCATAAGTACATTAGTGTCAACAGAAGATTCAACCTTACCTAAGTCAGACACAAGTTGTCTGTCATGCTTTCGTTCACAAAACAGTTGCACAAGACCCAAATCAACATCAACATCACATGTGTATGCAAATGGAATACTAGAAGAAACATCATTCTTGAAGGTCGAGGCAGGAAAGCCTAGTGTCTCTGAACTGAAAGGTGCCACAATATTTTCAGAATGAATATGTTCTTATAACATAACATCATCATCATCACCATCATATCAATAATGCAATGCCCTATTCAAAATTGTAGTATTTCTATTCCCTTCGTTTACCTCTATATTAGGTTCGTTTTCAATATTAACAGCTTGACTAGGAACATAAACACTATTCTCAAAATTTACTTTAGGACTAACAATTATTTCATCCTGAAATTCCCCCCTCTCCTCATTTTGTAAATGAAGCAGATTCATTTTTAAAAATGTATTAAGGTGTTCAACGGAAGGAGAGTCTTCAACAGTAGGTATCCTCATTTCATAGGCATATTCAATACATGATTGTGCATGAGGTTCACTAACAAATGGACATTCAGAAGTTTGTCCATATGGATTACCTTGGAGATGGTTGTTAGTCCATGCAACATTTGGGTCATCTATGTATTCTAGGTCACAAGTCTGCAAATAGGGGTTGTTTTCATTCATTTGATAGAAAGGATTAACATGGTCTTCCCTATATTTCCTAAAAGCATGCATTTCACGGCAGTGCTCAGTTAAATGACTTGTGCAGCCACAGACGACGCAAACGGAAAGTTCAACTTTCCTAGTTGGCATAGACGTGACATATTTATCATATACATGCATCTCTAAAGCAGTGATTTGAGCCTCTAACTGGTCCAAAAGTGATGAGTGTGTGAGTTGGGTATTGTAAAGATGTTCTTTTTTACTCAGTGGTGGATGATACATGTGTGAATAGTCATTAGGGTCCAAGTGTTGAGGTTCAGAACTATGAATATGTCCATAACAATCCCTATAACTGTTGACATCATGGTCTGTGAGAGGCTCATAACGTGAAGCATGCTCGTAAGCAAGTTCTCTGATTGATTTCTGTGTTGATTTCTCATCCTCAGTTACAGACCAAAATCCTGACATGATCTCTCTCTAGTGACAGACTGAGTTATCGGAGACAGGACAGTCACAAGGTTTAATAGAGATTGAAAGACGCACAGTGATATAACAATTCAGCTAAGCGGGTATGTTACCCAACTACTACAGGATCATGCACTTTGTTGCAGGGTTCGATAAGGTTATGCAAAGCAACTAGTTCAGCAAGCATTCATGGCAATTAGTCAAGGAAGAGCAACAATCAACCTGTTCTGGTTATCAGACAACTAAGCAATGCGCAAGGTCATGGGAATCTAAAGATAATTCATGCACTCAGGGCCAAAATGCTGTAGAGACTAGATAGTTCACAATACACAACATATTTAGTAGGTGAACAACCAGGGAAGCAAAGCTTACGGAAATGGATATGTCGATTACGTCCTCTCGATGAATTCTAACTAAACGATTTGTATGGTCACGAAAGGAAATAATCATAGCCTAGCATGCATACCTATCAACATTTACAGTGACCAGGCAACCAGGAAAATCACAATTCAGGGAAACAAAACCCACAAGCAATTACTAGGAAAGATGCACACAGAACTGATATGTTGTACTAATCAGACTAACAGCAAAGCGTAAATCAGGGATGTTAAGCTTATATGAATGTTATTCCGTTTCAGGGATGAAAACACACAGATACAGGTTCTGCCGAGATTAAGAAGTGTTCAGTGAGATAACAAATTCAACAAGTAGATATGTTGTTCAGTCTTCACAGAATCATGCTCATGGATACCTTAAATTGTAGGTGGAAATAATGCTCAATAAGGCAGATAGTATATCAGGCTATCATGGTTTATCATTCACACAAATATAAGTATAATGAGGTTCGAGAATGACACCAACCGGTTTTAGCCACAATAACAACTGGGTTCTGCTCCTTTTTCTCCTTTTCTTTGACTCGCGCAATAGTATTACGGGCGTCTGGCTACTCAAAGAAGATGTCAGTACTCAGAAATGTGTATGAAAACATAGAATAATGACAGAAGCATAGTGCAGATGGCTCATAAACTAGAATGCACTGAACAGGACTAAGACAATTACAGCAATTTTTTTTATTTTTTTTTAAAGATAAAGGTGAATTACAAAACAAGTATTTGAACTAGTATTTACAGGGATATGATGATTACACTACTACAGGGTTATGTGAATGAGCACTAAAAACGTAATACAATTACAAACACAAATGAGACGCAAGAATGCAAAGAAATTGAAAAGATAATGCAAAGATACAGTTATAAATCTAGAACTAACACAGGGTTGCAGATTATAAACAAATGGATGATGTATGCTTATCTTACAGATGCAATATGATTGAATGGATATTATACAGGGTGATAGATGCTTTTAAACTATAAATACAGACAAAAAATGCACAAACTAAGCTACAAGACAGGATGCAAGTTATATTATGATGTGGTGACTGAAAAATCAAACCTATAACTAATACTTATACTGAGATGCAGATTTGAATGCAAATGGTTGAAGTTTAAAAACTACAGCTAGAAGTGATGCAAGGCATATATGCAAATGGATTAACTAAGTTATGATGTAGCAGCAGATGATAGTGCACTATTAAACTGAAGAACACAGCAGAGGATTTAATATGCTAAACAAAATGCAGTACTAAGCTGATTTTGCTAAGACAATGATGCCGGTATAAATAAACAGATTGCAAGTTAAGAGAAAAACTATACCAACTACTACAGGTAATATGCTATAGAACAAGTTACAGCTACAATAGCAGAAAAACAAAAGAAAGTCTAACACATATATATACAAACAGTAAACTAAAAATCAGTAAAGTAAAGAAGAAACATCAGCTATACCGCTACCGAGTCCCCGGCAGCGGCGCCAAAAACTTGGTAGGTCTCGCAACAGTACCTACAATTGTACTAACTTCAAGTATACAGCGTCGAGTCTGTAAACAGGGTAAGTACGAGTCGATCCACAGGGACAAGGTGGGTGTAGATTTGAAGCTATGATCTTACTAAAACTGACTTAGAACAAGAGTAACCAAAAGGGGTTTTTTGTTTTGTCGAAACGACTGAGAGGTTGGTAGTGACTGAAATAACAAAAACGAAAGCAAAGAGTAATCTAACAAGCATATAAATAGGATGCTAGGGCAGTCGAATCCACCTCTTAACATATACTAAGTCAATCCAGTTTCAATACTACTCTTGTCCCTTGTATAGACATCGGTAAACTTCTAGGCTCTGCCGACTATCCAGATAGCAGTGAAGATTCTAGTCTGCTGCACATCAAAGGGTGGTTTTAGGAGTATGGTTTAGTGTCACTAAGATAATTACCTAATACTAGTATTAGCTGCCCTCTCACAAAACAACTAACCGCAGATCAATCACTTAGATGAGTAAACAATCCTGATATGGATATTCTAATCGCAACTAAGGTGTCCCTCCGAAGTACTAATTGTCTAGTTAAAGCACAGCTAGTCAAAGGATCGAACAACAATCAGTTAAACACGAGTTGCAGCATAATCAACATAGTGATGTTCTAACTACAATGGATACATGGCATACACTGTGAAAGCAAAATTATGAAATGCTCATATTATATTTATCCAAAACATTGTAGCACAACAAGAACAACATCAAAACTTGGATTAAACTTAGCAATAAATTAATGGTTTCATCTAAACCCTAACTATGAAATTAGAACATCATGGAGATGATAAAATCAAACATGAACTACTGCTTGGTGCACCGGCTACTCCGGGCATGACTTTTACATCACACTGTCTTCTCTATTTATACATAAAAATCACTCAATTCGTCTTCAATTTGATAATTAATAGAGACCCAACTCACCATAGATGTTATTCTGACGCTCATCTTCTTCAATTTATCTCTGCAACTTCATTAATTTGATGTTTCATCCACTGTTGAGGATAACCCTAACCTATCTCTCTCAAACCTAGCCTCTAGGGTTACTATTCTTTATAAGAAAGAAGATAAGGGTGAGAGAGATAGAGATTAGAGATTCAATTGATGTTAATTAAGGTGGTAGTGAACAAAAATGGTGGGAGCGATGGTGTTAATGGAGGGGGAGTTGCAGGTGGCGGTTCTGTAAACGGAAGAGAAGAGAAATGAATTTGGGGTTGGGTTCTGTTCGATGGTTAGGAGAAAAGAGATATGGTTTCGATGCTTGGCAGTTCTATCAAATGTTGATGTACCGAGAGGATGAGCTGTTGGATGATAGGAAGCTATAGCAAATCTGACGGTTCAGGCGAGGAAACGGGTTTGGATCTTGGGTATGGATTTGGGTTAGGGTCTTATCACCTCTTCCAAGCCCAATTCATCTTGTTAGCCCACTACTTGAGTAGCTCTTGCAAGCGGCTTGCGAACGAGTGCAAGCGGATTACAGCTGCTCTTTGCGCAATATTTCTTCTGAGTTTCTCAAGTCTTTACGCCTATGGCCACACCAATTGCCTGCTCATTTGGCTTCTCAAATCATCCAAGCTTTATTTAGTACCTAAAAACACAAAATAAATTAGGAAACATATTTATTCTTGAAAACAACGAAAATACAGAATTTGGAATAAAATAGAGAGTTAGAGCACAAAAGATGAGTTAAATGCCAATAAAAAAGGTGTAGAAATATGCAATATTTGGCACTCATCAGTAGTGTTGATTCAAATTTTGAATGAATGATGATTTTAGGGTTTCATTACAAAAGTGATATAAAAAAATTAGGTTGTTTTGATAAATATGTTTGAAATTGATATTTGTAATATGATTGATTGTTCTGTTGATGATGCTTGTGGTGAAATTGATATTTTAATTTTCTATATATTGATCGTATGTGTGTTTCAATAGATTACGGAGAACATAGATTTCAGTAAGTTTGAGACATTATGTAAAAGAAATGGCACAATAAAACATATATGTGATAGTAATTTGAATGCATAACATAAATTCAAATTTAGGAGTTGTTAGAGCATCTCTCGTTCGAACTCACAAGTTATGTTATCGCAAGCTTGTTGTCAATTTATGTTAGGTGTACCAAACTATATCTTGATTTCTAATCTATTAAAGTCAAGTCTCAGACTTATTTAGTCACGACATTTACCATTCTATCATATGAGGCTCTGTCGTATGATTTTAGTAGATTTAATATTGCAAAGAAAAAAAAAATTGACCTTGTCTTGGTTAAACTCTTGAAAAATGATTCAAGCAATGGATGTTCATTGCTATATTATTTAGAACAATTTATTGTTCATAGACTACCTTTGTTTCAAGTTGATCATTTTGAAATTCCCCAAAGCAACAATGCATGCTGTCTACTGATAGACGCATTTATGTGTCTATTTTCATCTCTTTTGTGTATACTGTTAGTACCCATTTATGTGCTAATTTTGGTATTTTATCCATTTGTAGGTGTTTTTGGAGGAATAGGATTTTGCGGCGAAATCGGCTCGAAAAGTTGTTAAAGGTACCTGGGAGGACATTTGCTATTCGGACTCTCATTTTGGATAAGGGGTAACCCATTTCCAAGCAGCTGCTAAGTACAGACCGAGACTGAATAGGGGGAGGTCACATTTCTTCACATTTTCAAAAACAGAAAACTGGCGGGAAAATTTTCTTTTCACAGACGGATTTAGGGTTGGATTGTTGATCGATTTTTATGGAGATTAAAGAGATGAATTTGATTGGGTTTGCTCCTATGGACCTAACAGGCGAGGTAAGGGTGTTGGAATGGATCCAAAGTGGCTAGAATTCGAATTGGAGGCGAAAAAAAAGTTAAAAATATCACGGTTTATTTTGGGCAAGTTTCTTGGTTTATTTATGGAAACTTACGTGAAGAAGAGGAAGGAAACTCTTCTTAGAGATTTGATTCTATCACAGGAAGAGTTTGGACAATTTGGATTGACTGAGGACACGTGAAATAGAGAAAAGAAAAGAAATATCGCAACTTGTGGAGAAAGGAAAAAAATCAAAGTTATTCTCGGATTTTCTTGGCCCTATGATGTATAAAAGAGTTGGTTCGAGTCCTAGGAAGTAGGGAAACACTTAGGAAGACTTTAGGGGAAGTTTAGAACACCACAGAGCCGAAAAAATCAACTTGCAGGAAAACGCGTTCTGCTGCGGCTGCTGTTGCCGAAGAAGACGAAGAAGAACATACGACCCACATAGAACCGTCGCATACAAGTATCGTAGTTCAACTGCAGCAGCTGAGTATAGTTTACAAACAGTTTCTTGCAGTCACAGAAAGCCTTTCAGCAACGATTCAGTCTTCTGTTTTATACTTTCAGCGACTACAGTATATTCTTTTACTCTTTTAATCAACTTTTGAGCTATAAATATGTACATTGAGCAAGTGATTAATATGAGGAGCTAAACCCCTTAGCCGAGGCGATGGAGGAAGCCATTGTTCCATGAAAAGTGGTATAATTCTATTTTAATTATTTTTGCAATTTCTTATATGATTATTTGTTTTGATTGAGAATTGATTGAATGATTTTTCTTAGACAATTGTGATTTCTCTTGATAGATTATGCTTAGACTTATGTTTTTGATATTCTATGCTTTCGAAATACACTTGTTATTCCAAAAATCTACTTTTGCAAAATATTAGAATAACTTTAAACGTAAAGAGTTGCATGAATATTGATTAGATTATATCACTAATTGGTTAATGGTGGAATCCAGAGTCTCGGTGTTTTCTTATTATTGTTGAAACAACTTTATTTAATTTTCGAAAATCCTTCACAAGCCCGAGTTGAACGAACTTTACTTATCACTTTTTACAACAACAAAAAATTCACATCAATTTTTGGCGCCGCCGACGCGGACTTGTTTTTAGGGTTTTAGATTTATTTTTATTTTTATTTATTTTTGTTCTATTTTACGTTTTTGGGTATTTGTCTTTTGTCTACAGGTTTTGAAACGTAAAGAAAAAATTGAGCCAAGGAGTTTGGTGATTTCGTAAAGACTTGGTGCAAAAGATTAAAGCGAATAGAACGGAAAAGAAGACAACTTTATTTTAGTTATTATTTTTTTTAATTTTTTTTTAATTTTTTTTAATTTTTTTTATTATTTTTATTATTATTTTTTAGGTTTTTGTTTATTTTTTTTAGAAAAAAAAAAAAAAAAAATTGTATTAGGGTTTCTTTATTATTTTGTAATTTTTTTTTTTTTTTTTTGACTTTTGGGACTTTGGACACTATTTTTATTTTTTATTTTTATATACCCTACGGAAGGGTATCCTTAAATATAAAAACTGTTTGCAGAGAAGGAGGACAATTACGATATTGTCTCTTCACCTTGGGTTCGTACACTGACACAGGAGTCAGTGGCCCGAGTCGACTACAACCGATTCATCCCCCGTCTGGAACGGGAGGTAAGATTCTGAACACTCGCGAATCCCCTGTCAGCGAGTTACTGTATTCCTTAAGGTGCATATATGCTGAGGAATTGAATACGGACGTTTATTTTCCTAGTAAGGGGCAAGGCCTGGCCATACAAGATAAGGGTTCGGATTTCATCACCATTCTCTTCTTGCCCTCCTTAGGAAAACAATACCGAACGCGAACCTAAGCTTAAAATATTGACTAGAAAAAGACCGATAGGGTAACGAGCATATAGGAAAGTCGTTCAAAAGGATCATATTGGGTATCTTGTTAGCTGATAAGCACGTAAGTGTGACGCATTTTCACCCATAACTACATTATCTAGGACTCATTTTATTTCTAATAAAGTTGTTTTAAGTCTTTTCTAGGGATAAGCTCTTGCGGCGAAAATTGGCTCGAAAAGTGGTGTTTTACACCCCAGGATAGAGTACTAAATGCACCCCATAAATGCACCGGAAGCACCCCAGAAATACACCGGAGGAACCCCGAAAAAGTGTTGAAAACACCCCAAAAAAAAGTCTAAAGGCACCCAAGGGACATTTGTTATTCGGACTCTTAGTTTGGATAAGGGGAACAAGGAAGTGTTGGAGCGTGTATACTGCGAACAGATGCGTGAGAACATAAAACAAAAAATAAACTATTCTTGAGTTAATGGTTGGATATCGAGAAGATTTTTGAGTTATTATGGGAGATTCTTGGTGCAGTTGGGTATATAAAGAGTGTAGGAGACTCATAGAAGGGCCAGAGAGTTCAGGGAGAGGATAGGAAGAACACGAGAGTCGAGAAATCAAGTGGCAGAAAAACTCCATTTTCTGCTGCTGTGAAGAATACGAAGAACATAAGACGCACGCAGAACCGTCGTTTTCCAACAGTGACAACGACAATTGCTTGTGGGTCGTATTGCTACAGTGACAACAACACTTCATTTTTATCGTTCTCTGTAACAGCTCGGTTTGTAACAAATAAAACTGTTACAAACCCGGTTTTATTGTTTTTCTCCCATTTCATTATTGTGAACACCATTTTTGAGCAATAAAGATGAATTTTGAGCGTGTTTCCATGATGATGAGCTAATTCTCGCGTAACCAAGGCACGGAGGAAGCTATTTATGCATGAATAATTGATAACTATTCTATTTTTCTCTAATTTGTATTTTATAATTCACTCAATCACTACTTTGTAGAATTTTAATTGTTTGCATAATTTTTCCTAATTAGTTGTGATTCAATTAGATAGGTTATACTTTGGTTAGATAATCTATGCTTAAGGGATACAATTAATGTTTGAGAATATGCTTGATTATTTGTGAATTAAGAAAAAGAGATTTTAAAAATAATTAGAGTTTTGGAATTTTTACCATCATTCATTCATGTGTAATAGTGGAATCTAGTGTCTTGGTTATTTTCAATCTTGAAATCAAATTTGGAATTAAATTTTCTCTATTTTTAGTTTAAATAAGTCTAAAATCAATTGCTTTCACAAGTCTTACGAACCTTTTACTACAACAAAGTTGAAATCACATCAATTTTTGGCGCCGCCGACGCGGAATTGTTTTTAAGTTAGAGTTTTTAGATTTAGTTTTTTTATTTTTTAGATTTTTATTATTTTCTCTTTGTTCTATTTTACGTTTCTTTGGGTATATTTCTTTGTGCTACAGGTTTGGAGTTTGGACCTAAAAGAATTTAAGCCAAAGACTTTGGTGACTAAGAGATTAGGAGCCAAAGATAAAAGCTAAAAGAAAAGGAAAAGAAAGACAAAGATTTTTTTTTTTATTAGGTTTTTAGATTTTATTTTATTTTTATTTTTTAGATTTTATTTTTAGAAATTGTAAATAGGACTTTATTTTTGTATTTTTTATTTATTTTTGGAACATTAAACATTGGACTTTAATTATTTTTTAAACCCTACAGAAGGGTAAAATTTTAAATATAAACTGTTTGCAGGGAAGGACAACGATTACGATATCGTCTCGGCCCCTCGGGTTCGTACATGACATAGGAGTCGTGGCCCGAGTCGACTTCAGCGGTTCTTCGCCCGTCTGGTACGGGAGGTAAGTTTTTTCGAAACACCCGCGAATCCCCTGTCAGCGGGTTTACTGTCTGCCTTAAGGTGAATATATGTTGAGGACTGAATATGGACTTTAATTTCCTAGTAAAGGGCAAGGACTGGCCATACAAGATAAGGGTTCGGATTTCATCACCGTTCTCTTATTGCCCGCCTTAGGAAAACATATCCTACGTGAACCCAAGCCTAAAATATTGACTAGAACGAGACCTATAGGGTAACGCGCTTAATAGGAAAGTCGTTCGAAAAATATTGGTTGCTCTTTTAAGCATACTTTGAAGTTCATGAAGATTTCTGTAAGTCGATTAGAGCCGCCTTGTAACCCAGGGAAGCATTGCCAAAGAGGTGGGGGTATCAAAGCTCCTCTGAGCTTCCCCTACTTCTCTTCGACTCACTTTATTCGGATCGATCCAGAGAGGTTTGCTTAGATTGTAACGAATTCCTTTTCGAATGATTAGAAGCTGGTCTAGAAACAATCTAAGTGGAGCCATCATGCTTGTTGTTTGCTAGAAATTTTTAGGTTTGTTTTGGTGGAGTCAGCCTGCTGTGTGTTTGCTTAGAACCTCCCTTCTTTAGGATTTTTATTTTTATTTTATTTTTCTTAGTGTATGCCAAAATCGCTCAAGTCCATTAGTGAGCGTGCTTGGAAAAGAGACACTTTTGGCCGTTTGATTAGTGACGAGCCTAGAGGTTTTTCTTTTTAAGACGGGGAGCTCGAAGACTCTTCTTTGGAGAGCCCTGTTTTTGGAAACTTCAATTTTGAGAATTTAAGTCTTAGTGAGGAATTCACCCCTAGGATTTTTACTGTGCCAACAATGACAACTTTGAAGTAGTACATGTACCCAACTAGGACCAACCGACCATCGTGCATTAAGTTGCCAGCCTCTACGGCTAGTTATGAGTTGAAACCTGGTATTCTTTAGATGATCCATATATTCTTAGGAAAAGATGATGAAAACCCTTACTTTCACATTAGGGACTTTGAAGAAATTTGTGGAACAATTAATATTAAAGACCTTAGTGAAGAAGTCTTGAAACTTAGGATGTTCCCCTTTTCCTTGAGAGATAAAGCCAAGACCTGGCTGAACAACCTACCATCTGAATCCATAAAAACATGGCAGGAACTTATTGATGCCTTCTATTTTAAATTCTACTCTAAGCATAAAACTGCAGCTGTTAGGCAGAAAATTAGTACTAGTGTTCAACAAGAGGGAGAATCTTTTTATAGGTTCTTAGAGAGATTCAATGATCTCTTATCCCAATGTCCTCACAATGGGTTTGACAAAATAAAACTAGTAGGGATTCTTTATGATGGTTTAGACTATTCGACCGTGCCACGGTCGAGTCTTTGTGCGCTGGTGAGTTCACTAGTAAAAATGTTAATGATGCGTTTTCCTTCTTAGAAGATGTCGCTGAAAAATCCCAACAGTGGGAGTCTTGTGTTGAACCCCCTAAAAGACTCTTGATCAATAGAAGTAGCACCAATGTGGTTGATACAGGCTTGGGGTCTGATGCTAAGTTTACTGCTTTGTCTAGAAGGTTAGAAGCTTTGGAATTGAATCAGTCTAAACATAGGTCTTTTGTTGAACCTGATAATAGGATTAGAGCCTCTCAAGTCTCTAGTTGTGGAATAGAACCCAGTAACTCGTTTTGGGAAGGTCAGGATAGTGAAGAGCAAGCCCATGCTGTCTATAAAAATGCTAGATTTGAAAACCGACAGAAGTTTGACCCCTACTCAGAGACCTACAACCCTGGTTGGAGAAACCATCCTAATTTCTCTTGGTCTAAAGGACAGAGTCAAGGCCAGTCTAGTAATTCTCAGCCTCCCCCAGGTTTTGGTTATAATAAGAACCCTTCTGAGAATAGAATAACTAGCTTAGAGGAATCTCTTAGTTTATTAAAAAGGAGCCAGGACATGTTCGTAAAGACCCAAGAAGTATTACTAAAGAACCAGGCTAGTTTTCAAGAGGAAACCAAGCAGAATTTTCAACATAATGCCAAGTCTCTTGCTAAGTTAGAACTTCAAGTTAGTCAAATGGCTAAGATTCTAAGTGAGAGAGATAATGGGAGTTTTCCTAGTCAAACTCAACCTAATCTTAGAGGAGTTCATGAAATAGGAGGAAGATCATCTGATCATGTGAATGCAATCAAAACCCTTAGGAGTGGTAGAGAAATAGACAATAAGGTTGCCATGCCTGATAGTGAACATGCTGTAGTTCACCCTTCTGAATCAGAAGCTGAAGAGATTGATGGAACCTCTAAGGAGACTAATAAGGCCCCTGATAAGCCAAACTTTGTTCCCAGAGCCCCATTCCCACAATTGTTGGTACCAACTAGGAAGGGGTCCACTTTTAATGATATTTTGGAGGTTTTTAAGCAGGTAACTATCAACCTTCCATTATTAGATGCAATTAGGCAGATTCCTCCTTATGCCAAGTTCCTTAAGGACTTTTGTACCGAAAGCGTAAGCTCGGTGTCCATAAGAAAGCCTTCCTAACTAGTCATGTGAGTTCTATTATTCAGAATACTACTACTCCTAAGTATAAAGACCCAGGCTCCCCTACCATTGCATGTACAATAGGGAAATACCGTGTTGAGAAAGCGCTGCTTGACTTAGGAGCCAGTGTGAACTTACTCCCATACCATGTGTACCTTAAGCTAGGACTTGGTGAGATGAAACCTACCCAGATAACACTTCAGTTAGCTGATAGGTCCGTAAAAATTCCTCGTGGTGTGATCGAGGATGTTCTTATTGAGGTCGACAAGTTTATTTATCCAGTGGATTTTGTTATCCTAGATACCCAACCTGTCCCTGACCCAGAGAACCAGATACCGGTAATTCTAGGTCGCCCGTTTTTAGCTACATCTAATG
>JAJJMB010005938.1:0-10735 GCA_023531105.1 Papaver atlanticum | reverse complement strand
CCCCACACATCAAAGACCTCAATCACTAAAATAGGGTTCAAAGGCATCATATTTCTACGAGAAATGGTCCCTAACTTCTGGCAACGCTCACAAGAAGCACAATGACTATGGGAGTCCTTAAACAACGAAGGCCAGTAAAATCCACACTGTAATATCTTAGCAACAGTCTTCTTAGTACTAAAGTGACCCCCACATGCATGTTCATAACAAAAGGAGATAATACTAGACTGGTCATTCTCAGGTACACATCTCCTAATAATCTGGTCTGGATAATACTTAAAAAAATAAGGATCATCCCAAAAGAAATGCTTAACCTCGGCTAAAAACCTAGAACGATCTTGTTTACCCCAATGTTGAGGCATTCGACCAGTAACAAGATAATTCACTATATTTGCATACCAAGGTGATTGGGAAACAAAGAACAATTGTTCATCAGGAAAGCTATCCCTAATGGGAGTGAAATCATAAGGGGAATCCACAACAAGCCTAGACAAGTGATCTTCTACTACATTTTCAGCACCCTTTTTGTCTCTAATATCTAACTTGAATTCTTGTAACAATAGGATCCATCTAGTCAATCTAGGTTTGGAATCCTTTTTAGACAAAAGATATTTTAAAGCAGCATGATCAGTAAAAATTATGACCTTAGAACCTAATAGGTAGGATCAAAACTTATCCAAGGCAAAAACGATGGCTAACAGTTCCTTTTCGGTAGTTGTATAGTTTAGTTGGGCATCATTTAGAGTTTTGCTAGCATAGTAAATCACATGAAGTAATTTGTTTTCTCTCTGACCTAACACAACACCTATAGCATAATCTAAAGCATCACACATAATTTCATAAGGGTAGGTTCCAGTTAGTTGCCTGGACTATGGGAGCGGTAGTGAGTAACGTCTTAAGCTTCTCAAAAAGCCTCTAAACAAGCATCATCAAAGACAAACTTAACATCTTTCGCAAGTAAATTGCAAAGAGGTCTAGAAATCAAGCCAAGGTCCTTAATATCATCGATAAAATCCTGCGTGCCCTAAGAATGACCTAATCTGTTTTACGGTTTTTGGGACCTGTAAAGTTTTAATAAGGTCAACTTTGGCTTTGTCTACCTCTATACCCTTCGAAGATACGATATTCCCTAACACAATTCCTTATTTAACCATAAAATGACATTTTTCCCAATTAAGCACTAAATTCTTTTCCTTACACCTAGTCAACACTAGTGTCAAATGATGCAAGCACTCCTCAAAAGATGAACCAAACACTGAAAAGTCATCCATAAAGACCTCTAAGAACCGTTCTACCATGTCAGAAAATATGCTCATCATACACCGCTGGAAAGTAGCAGGTGCATTACACAACCCGAAAGGCATGCGTCTATACGCAAAGGTACCAAAGGGACAGGTAAAAGTAGTTTTCTCTTGGTCCTCTGGGGAAATAACGATCTGATTATATCCCGAGTAGCCATCTAAGAAGCAATAATGACTATGTCCAGCTAATCTCTCTAGCATTTGGTCGATAAGAGGAAGAGGAAAGTGATCCTTCCTTGTGACCTTGTTTAATTTTCTATAGTCAATACAGACACGCCATCCCATGGTCACTCGGGTTGGGATTAATTCTTTGTTATCATTCTGGACTACAGCTATACCTGATTTCTTGGGAACAACCTGAACGGGGCTGACCCACTTACTGTCTTAAATGGGGTAGATAATACCCGCATCTAACAACTTAAGCACTTCAGTTCGAACTACTTCTTTCATATTAGGGTTCAGTCGACGTTGCATCTCCCTAGAGGGTTTAGTGTCATCTTCTAAATGAATCTGATGCATACAAACAGTAGGACTTATACCCTTAATATCTGTTATGGTCCACCCTAAAGCTTCCTTGTTGTCTTGAAGTACGGTGACTAGCCTACTTTCCTGATCACTATCCAAGTCGGAAGCAACAATCACAAGTAAAGTCTCAGATGGGCCTAAAAACACATATTTCAGGGTATCTGGTAATGGTTTAAGGTCCAACTTAGGGGGCTCTTCTAAAGAAGGAATTAAAGTAGATTTAAAAACTGGTAGTGGTTCGAACTTAGGTCACCATCCATTACTAGTGTCCATCAAAGGGGCGGCATCTAGCAAAGCATTCACCTCATTAATCACACCATCGTCATCAAAGTAAAACCCAAAGTGGGCTAGGCATTTCTCTAATGGATCTTCTAGCAAAGTGTTTGGTAATGACTCCAGAACCAAGGCTCCTATCATGTTTACCTCTTCAAAGGATGAGTCATCTAACTCAGAGGGATGCTTACAAATATTGAAAATATTTAACTCAATAGTCATATTACCAAAAGATAAATTCATGATACCATTTCGACAATTAATGATCGCATTGGATGTAGCTAAGAATGGGAAACCTAAAATCACATGTATCTGGTTTTCTGGGTCTGGGACAGGTTGGGTATCTAGGATAACAAAATCCACTAGATATATAAACTTGTAAACCTCAATTAGAACGTCCCCTATGACTCCACTAGGAACTTTCACTGACCTATCAGCTAACTGGAGTGTTATCTTGGTTAGTTTCATTTCACCTAGCCCTAGCTCAAGGTACACATGGTACAGAAGTAAGTTCACACTAGCTCCTAAGTCAAGTAAAGCTTTTTCTACCCGATAATTACCTATCGTGCAAGAAATGGTAGGGGAACCTGAGTCTTTGTATTTAGGAGTAGTGGTATTCTGGATGATCGAACTTACATGAGTAGCTAAAAAGGCTTTGTTAGGGACATTCAGCTTTCTCTTTCTCGTACACATATCCTTAAGGAACTTAGCGTAAGCAGGGAGTTGCCTAATTGCATCTAATAAAGGAAGGTTTATGGTAACTTGCTTAAAAACCTCCAATATGTCATTAAAATAGGATTCCTTTTTGGTTGGTACTAGTATATGTGGGAATGGGGCTCTAGGCACAGAATCAGACCTCTCAAGAACCGAATTGGCATCATCAGGAACTTTATCAGTATCTTTAGCTACTGGTGGTCCTGAGGGGTGAACTACAGTATGTTCATTATCGGGCATGGTTACCTGATTTTCTACTACTCTACCACTCCTAAGGGTTCTAATTGCATTCATTCCTTTGGGATTTGGATTAAGCTGACTAGGGAACTTTCCATTCTCTCTTTCATTTAGAGTCTTAGCTATTTGACCCACTTGATGTTCTAACTTAGATAGAGTCTGAGCATTATTTTGTAAACTCTGCTTGGTTTCTGGTTGAAAGCTAGAGTGATTGTTTGATAACATTTCATGGTTATTTGCTAGCATAATAAGAGTTTCCTCTAAGCTAGATATTTTATTCTCAGAAGGGTTTTTAGATTGGGTTGAACCCGAAAGATTCTTAGTGTAACCAAAACCTGGGGGAGCCTGAGAATTACTAATCTGACCTTGATTCTGACCCTGAGACCATGAAAAATTAGGATGCTTCTTCCAACCAGGGTTGTAGGTCTCTGAATATGGGTCAAATTTTTGACGGTTTTCAAATCTAGAGTTATTATAAAGAGCATGGGCTTGTTCTTCACTAATCTGTCCTTCCCAAAATGAGTTATTGGGCTCTATTCCATAACTAGAGACTTGAGAGGTTCTAAGCTTATCATCAGTTTTAAAAAAAGACTTATGTTTAGACTGACTTAATTCTAAAGCTTCTAACCGTCTAGATAAGGTCGCAAACTTAGCATCTGACTCAAAGCTTGAGTCTACCATATTGGTGCTATTTCTATTTACCAAAAGTATTTTAGGGGGCTCTACATATGATTCCCACTGTTTGGATTTGTCAGCTACTTCTTCTAAAAAGGAATATGCTTAATCAACAGTTTTATTTAAGAACCCTCCAGCACATAATGACTCAACCAAGGATTTGGTCGAGTAGTCTAACCCGTCAAAAAGAATTTGCACTAATTTTATTTTTTCAAACCCATGATGGGGACACTGCGCCAAGAGTTCATTGAATCTTTCTAAAACCTATAAAGAGACTCTCCTTCTTGTTGCATACTGGTGCTAATTTTTTGCCTAATAGACGAGGTTTTATGTTTTGGGTAAAACTTTTGGAAAAACACAGAAGTGAGTTCATCCCATGTTGTTATGGAATCAGATGGTAAATTATTTAGCCAAGATTTAGCTTTATCTCTTAAGGAAAGAGGGAACAATCTAAGTTTTAAAATTTCATCACTAAGGTCTTTAATCTTAACTGTTCCACAAATTTCCTCAAAGTCCCTTACATGAAAGTATGGGTTCCCATCATCTTTCCCTAAGAATACAGGGATCATCTAAATAGTACTAGGTTTCAACTCATAATTAGCCAAAGAGGCTGGTAATCTTATGCACGATGGTCGGGTGGCCCTAGTTGGGTACATATAATCTCTCACAGTTGTCATTTCTGGCACTATAGGAGTATTAAAGATATTTTCCTCACCATGAGAAGAACGTCCAAAAATAGGACTTTCTAGATTTAGGTAGTCAAGATTCTTGTTTCCTAAAATATCACTTCTAGGTTTTTTACGCACAAACCGTCCTAGAGCGTCTCTCTTACGTTCTGGCATACAAGAATTCAACCAAAAACTGTGCACATGCAAATGCTGGGCTAACTAATTTAGGTAGGCTTGGGTTACCACAGCAAAATATACCCAAAGGTACGAGGCTGAGGTTTGTGGTGTTTCGGATGATAACGCCCAGAGAGTTCACCGTACTAAACCACTTGTTTTCCTAAAATCGGTGCCGGACGAAAATGCAATTGGTGTGTGCAAGTGTTTTTTTTTTATAATAAATAAAATAAACAAGCAGCAAAATAGAAAATTACAGGTCCAAAAGAAAAATAAAGAAACTAATAAATAAAAGTTCTTTAAAGATAAAATCTCCGGATTTCTCCTTTAATGGCAAGCAAGTCTAACTTTCCAACTTTCGCTTCAAGTCAATCCTGCACACCAAAAACAAAAATACCAAAGTAAAATCTAGAGAAAAAAAATAAAACTAAGACTAAAAACAAAAATAAAAATCTAAAACCTAAACCTAAAGACAAGTCCGCGTCGACGGCGCCAAAAATTGATGATTATTTTTATAGTTGTAGTAATAGGTTCGTTGAGACTTGTGAAAGCAATAGATTTTAGACTTAATGAAATTTAAAAATAAAGAAAACTTAATTCAAAATTTGATTTCAAGATATTAAAATAGACCAAGGCTCCGGATTCCACTATTCCTTCTAGTTGATTGGTTTACAATGATATTTCTGAAATTATTATTAAGCTCTTTTTCTCATTAATTCACTTTTAATCTATAAGGTGTCCAAATATTAAATTGTAATCCCTAAGCATGAATTATCAAAGAATTGATTCTAAGCATAACACATCGAATTGATTCACAACTAATTAATAAAACCAATTTTATCTTTAATTATGTTGATCCTAGTGAATTAAATAAATTAAAGAATTAAAGAAATTGTAAAAAGAATTTACCAATCAAACATGAGTGAATAGTTTCCTCCTTTGCCTTGGTTGCGCGAGAATTAGCTCATCATAGTGTAAGAACGATCAAAATATTGTTTCATTGCTCAAAAGGTGTTCACAAATGATGAAATGGAGAAAAACTATTAAAAACCGGGTTTGTAACAATTATATGTGTTACAAACCGAACTGTTACAGAGATCGATAAATATAAACTGTCACTGACACTGTAGCATAAACGATGGTCGCATGTGCGTCTTATGTTCTTCACTACACCAGCAGAAACAATTTTCCTGGTACTCGATTTTACGCCTCTGTAGCCTCCCTAAGCCCCCGTATCGACCCCAAACTCTCGACAATCTCTCTGGAATTCGAAACAACATATATATACATCACCAGGCAAATAAATCTCCAAGAAATCTTCGATTATTCTTTCTTTTCTTTCACCTCAAGTCTCGTGTTTATTTCTTACGCGTTTTAGATGATTCCAACCTTCCCAAATCTTCTCAAAAGAATCCCAGAAGACATATCTTACCTTAACTACGCGTAACTTCCAAATATATCAGAAAAATTCCCTGTTTTGCCGAGATGAAAGATATCCTTCCCTGTTTACTGAAATCACGTGTAGAACTCCTGGTTTGTCGATTTAAAACATACTACCATCCCTGTTATCGTTCAAAGGGCCTAGACCAACCCACAAAAATCTTGTTCGAATTCTCGCCAGAAAGTCTCGGACTTTCAACAGCATTTTCCTTGTTTCAATCCAACTCGATGAACTGGCCCTATTTAATTAATTATGGTAGACCTGATAACCCTGTTTAGCATTAACGAACCCATCCATATGTAATTCAGTGATTGAGTCTCTCTAGAACTCGAGTAGAAATTGAATCCAATATCTGTTCATCTGCTCCAAAGTTTCCCCCCAATTCTGTATTTTTGAAATGAAGAAGGAGGTGGATGCCCCTTATCCGGACTAGGGGTGCGAATAGCAGGTGGTTATCCCTTATCAACTAGGTGCCCCTTATCCATTTGAGGGGTGCCTTTAGTAATTTTCTCCCACGAGCGCAAAAACCACTTTTTGAGCCAATTTGGCCGCAAAAGCTTATTTCTCCAAAAACACCTACAAAAACATAAAATAATCAAATAACTACAAAATCGAGCACTAACAATAGACATAATTGAGACCAAAATAGACACATAAATGCGTCTATCAAATACCCCAAACTTATTATTTGCTAGTCCCGAGCAAATCAAATCTACAAAATAAAATCCTAACTCATTGTCGCAGGCATCGCAATTGCACTTAGCGTGTGCAACAAGCCTTTAAACCCCTAGGTGGCCCTAGTGGCCGAGTTATAGTCTCGGGAGGGTTTACAAGAGGTGTACCCACAAAACCTTTACTCCAGACCCTAGCTATCTACGCAAAACCTTGGAATTACACTTAAGAATCTCCTTGGTTGGCATACTATCATTGACTACAGAAGGAAGTACCCTGATGCGAAATTCCAATTGTTGTACACGAGTTTGCACTCAAGCATACTAAAATTCATATATAAGTGACAAAGCTCTACTCAGATAGTCGCACTATGGACATCAATATCCGGAATCAAACAAATCAAATGAATAGATTAAGAAGATGGAAATAGAAATAGATGGTTGCGAATGGACGTCAATGCCAAGATGAACCTATGACCTAGTGGATTGAGATACTGGTCTGGACTAATATCAACACAACTGGCATATACAAGGGAACCAGTGGTCGACTTTATAATAAACCTTTTTCTTTTTTTTTAAACGACATGATTAGATCTTTTGGATCCAAGCGCATGCTTCTTGTCAGCAGATTACATGATAATTCCCATGGATCCTGCATTCCACGCTTGTTTAGGCGACGGAGACAGGGAGAACACACACATATTGCTATCCAAGTGTTTATTTTTATTTTTTAGAATTATTCTGTTTGGTCTGATTGGTCTGGTCTCTTTTTTCTTTCTTTTTTTTAGTAACTCAATCACTCTATTTCAACCCAGCAGACATCAACATAAAAATTTGCAAAAACAAAAACAAAAGTAATAAGATGATTCCGAGATACGGTGAAACTATCATGTTATTTCTAACACCTGAGCTCTGTGCTTTTATGAATAGACTCTTTTAGATGTTTCCATCTACTCAGATTGGTTCCTCAACTCCTACAATCAAGATGCTTCCATCCACTTAGATTGGTTAGTGCCATCCTTAATAGGCATAAATTTCTAGGCCCTGGAGTTTATTTATTGCAACTAACAAAAAGTTTCTTCCCCACCCCCAAACTTAAATCTAACATTGTCCTCAATGTTTCTAATGAAAGAACAGTACCAAAAATATAAGTAACATGAGGAATTAGTAAAGAGAGAAGTCGGAAAGATAGTACCTGAGTGAAGCGTAATAATCCTTCCTCGGAGAATAAGGAGAAAAATAAAATAAAAAAACCTAAAAACAAATAGTAAAAATAATATACAACATACAAATACCAAATAACTAGATGGTCAATCAAGGTAAATAGGGTCCTCCAGAGGGACCTCCTCAATATCACCTGTAGGCAAAGGTTCTAAAAAGGGCTTCAATCTCTGACCGTTAACCTTGGAAGAACTACTACCATCTAGTGTTTCAATTTCAACAGCGCCATGGGGAAAAACAGTGCGAACCACAAAAGGGCCGGTCCACCGAGAGCGCAACTTCCCAGGAATAGATGCAAACGAGTATCATACAGAAGAAATTTTTGACCTGGAGAAAATGACTTTCTTAAAATATATTTATCATGCACAAGTTTCATTTTGTTCTTATACTCCTTAGCACTATCGTATGCATCTCTACGAATCTCGTCCAACTCATCGAGCTGGAGTTTTCTGTGAGCTCCTGCTTTGTCAAGTGAAAAGTTTAGCTGTTTAACAGCCCAATATACTCTATGTTCTAACTCAACAGGTAAGTGACATGCCTTGCCAAATACTAGACGATAAGGTGAATTTCCAATGAGGGTCTTAAACGCAGTACGATAAGCCCATAAGGCATCAGTAAGCCTCGACGACTAGTCTTTTTTACTAGGATTAACCGTTTTCTCTAATATACGTTTTATCTCCCTATTGGAAACCTCTACCTGACCACTAGTCTATGGGTGATATGGGGTAGCTACTTTGTGAGTAATACCATATTGTTTCATTAAAAGTGCAAATGGTCTATTACGAAAGTGTGTTCCTCCATCACTAATTATATCTCGCGGTGTACCAAAACGTGGAAGTATATTAGCTTTCAAAAAACTGGAGTACGACCTCGTGGTCGTTTGTTTTACACGGAACCGCCTCAACCCACTTAGACACATAGTCTACAGCGACAAGTATGTAAACATAACCAAAATAATTAGGGAATGGACCCATAAAATCAATTCCCCACACATCAAAGACCTCAATCACTAAAATAGGGTTCAAAGGCATCATATTTCTACGAGAAATGGTCCCTAACTTCTGGCAACGCTCACAAGAAGCACAATGACTATGGGAGTCCTTAAACAACGAAGGCCAGTAAAATCCACACTGTAATATCTTAGCAACAGTCTTCTTAGTACTAAAGTGACCCCCACATGCATGTTCATAACAAAAGGAGATAATACTAGACTGGTCATTCTCAGGTACACATCTCCTAATAATCTGGTCTGGATAATACTTAAAAAAATAAGGATCATCCCAAAAGAAATGCTTAACCTCGGCTAAAAACCTAGAACGATCTTGTTTACCCCAATGTTGAGGCATTCGACCAGTAACAAGATAATTCACTATATTTGCATACCAAGGTGATTGGGAAACAAAGAACAATTGTTCATCAGGAAAGCTATCCCTAATGGGAGTGAAATCATAAGGGGAATCCACAACAAGCCTAGACAAGTGATCTTCTACTACATTTTCAGCACCCTTTTTGTCTCTAATATCTAACTTGAATTCTTGTAACAATAGGATCCATCTAGTCAATCTAGGTTTGGAATCCTTTTTAGACAAAAGATATTTTAAAGCAGCATGATCAGTAAAAATTATGACCTTAGAACCTAATAGGTAGGATCAAAACTTATCCAAGGCAAAAACGATGGCTAACAGTTCCTTTTCGGTAGTTGTATAGTTTAGTTGGGCATCATTTAGAGTTTTGCTAGCATAGTAAATCACATGAAGTAATTTGTTTTCTCTCTGACCTAACACAACACCTATAGCATAATCTAAAGCATCACACATAATTTCATAAGGGTAGGTTCCAGTTAGTTGCCTGGACTATGGGAGCGGTAGTGAGTAACGTCTTAAGCTTCTCAAAAAGCCTCTAAACAAGCATCATCAAAGACAAACTTAACATCTTTCGCAAGTAAATTGCAAAGAGGTCTAGAAATCAAGCCAAGGTCCTTAATATCATCGATAAAATCCTGCGTGCCCTAAGAATGACCTAATCTGTTTTACGGTTTTTGGGACCTGTAAAGTTTTAATAAGGTCAACTTTGGCTTTGTCTACCTCTATACCCTTCGAAGATACGATATTCCCTAACACAATTCCTTATTTAACCATAAAATGACATTTTTCCCAATTAAGCACTAAATTCTTTTCCTTACACCTAGTCAACACTAGTGTCAAATGATGCAAGCACTCCTCAAAAGATGAACCAAACACTGAAAAGTCATCCATAAAGACCTCTAAGAACCGTTCTACCATGTCAGAAAATATGCTCATCATACACCGCTGGAAAGTAGCAGGTGCATTACACAACCCGAAAGGCATGCGTCTATACGCAAAGGTACCAAAGGGACAGGTAAAAGTAGTTTTCTCTTGGTCCTCTGGGGAAATAACGATCTGATTATATCCCGAGTAGCCATCTAAGAAGCAATAATGACTATGTCCAGCTAATCTCTCTAGCATTTGGTCGATAAGAGGAAGAGGAAAGTGATCCTTCCTTGTGACCTTGTTTAATTTTCTATAGTCAATACAGACACGCCATCCCATGGTCACTCGGGTTGGGATTAATTCTTTGTTATCATTCTGGACTACAGCTATACCTGATTTCTTGGGAACAACCTGAACGGGGCTGACCCACTTACTGTCTTAAATGGGGTAGATAATACCCGCATCTAACAACTTAAGCACTTCAGTTCGAACTACTTCTTTCATATTAGGGTTCAGTCGACGTTGCATCTCCCTAGAGGGTTTAGTGTCATCTTCTAAATGAATCTGATGCATACAAACAGTAGGACTTATACCCTTAATATCT
>JAJJMB010005924.1:0-15456 GCA_023531105.1 Papaver atlanticum | reverse complement strand
TGTGTGATACAGATTTGTTTATCAAGTCTTTTACTTTGGGTCGTAGCAACTCTTAGTTGTGGGTGAGATCAGCTAAACGAATCAAGTGCGTAGTATCCTTCTGGGATCAGAGACGTAAGGAACGCAACTGTACCTTGAATCATTGTGAGATTGATTAGGGTTCAACTACAGTCCAGTCCAAAGTTCATTGGTAGTAGGCTAGTGTCTGTAGCGGCTTAATACAGTGTGGTGTTCAAATCTGGACTAGGTCCCAGGGTTTTTCTCCCTTTGGGGTTTTCCTCGTTAACAAAATTCTGGTGTCTGTGTTATTTCTTTTCCGCATTATATTTTGTTATATAATTGAAATATCACAGGTTGTGCGTTGAATCGATCAATTGGGAAATCCAACCTTTGGTTGTTGATTGAAATTTATTGATCCTTGAACATTGGTCTTTGGTACCGTTCAAGTTACTTCTCTTATATTCAACCGGGCTCGCAAATTCCTATTTGCTGATTGCATATTGAATTGAGAGATAGAGATATAAAACTCTTTGATATACTTTTTCTAGATTGAGTCTGACTGTCTAGTCGATTCTCTTGAAAGTATATTGGAATTTGTCTATTCAGATTGCCAAACGAAATATTGGGTGTGGTTGTTGTACCCCCGCTTTTTCACAACCCATCAAAGATAGGTATGTATGGCCACATTCAAAATCGGGAGACTACACCGTAAAATCTGGATATACAATCATTACTCAAACACAGCCACCACCTTCACCTACACACCAAACCATCAACCCTGTGGACTTTAGAATCATATGGAATCTATCTTGTCCACCAAAAATCATACTTTTCTTGTGGAAAATTTCCTTAGAAGGTTTACCAACCTTCGACAAACTTCATCACATCAACCTCACCCCAACAAATCTATGTCCAGTTTGTGCACTTCATAAAGAAACCGAACAACATCTCTTCTTCGAATGTAACCAAGCAACTGAACTGTGGAACCTAATCATCACCCACCTACCTAGAAGCCCAAATCCAACTTCAAACTCCATCCCAACACCCAACAAACCAAATAACCTATGGGATATTGTAGCAAACTCTCTACCAGAAACTACTAAATCCATTTTCGGATTCACCATATGGCATTTATGGTTCGTAAGAAACTCTCAGGTTTACCAGCGGAAGAAACAAACGGCTTCTCAACTCAAGTGTGTAATACTAACTATGATTACATAATTCCAATGGTCTCAACATCATCTAGCACCGATCTACTCAGGACAACAACCTCAAACACGATCAACCAGAGGATTCAAGGAAAACACGATACACATCGAATGGCAAGCACCACCATAACAATGGATTATAATTAATATGGATGGAGCAGCACGAGGAAATCCGGGACCGGGAAGCGCATGATGTATTGGAAGAACAAGTTCGGGACATGTAATCATGGCGATGGCAACCCCACTAGGAATCACAACACCAACAGCGGCAGAGACATGGGGACTCCTACTAGCAACAAGAATGGCTATACAACAACAATGGCCAAAGGTATGGTTTGAAGCAGACTCAAAGGCTCTAGTACAACTCATGACGAACAACAACGACAACATACCTTGGTATCTAAAAGGAATGGCACAGGAAATCAAAATACTAATGGAGAGCATACCACAAGTTCGATTGACACACGCATACCGAGAAGCAAACCAGGCAGTGGAAAAACTAGCTAATGAGGCGGTCGATCATCAACAACAATACCCGACTACATCAACTACAAGAATTTGGGATAACACATGCCCATTGTTCCTTTCAAATATTGTAATGGATGATAGAAATGGGGTTACCTTCACCCGCACTGTAAGAACACCGCTTTAATTGTTCTTTTCCTAATAATAAGTACCTTTCAAAAAAAGAAAAAAAACCTTTTTTTCAATGATTTTTTTTCTATTGACCAATCAAAAAAAAAAAAAAGGCTAACTTCTAGAACCTGTTTGGTTTGGATATGAGAAATCACTTTCTAAATTGTTTTCGGACCAATAGAAACTTGTTTGTTATAACACTGAAAAAAATGGTTCAAAATATGACCACGTCAATAGAACAATTTTAACAATAAGCTTTTTGCCTGTTGTAACTTGTTTGAACAATTTTAAACGGTTCTTTTTAGGCTTATTTGTGCCAGTCTATCAAACACTGGCACCACATATTTATGATTTGGTGGCTAATTAACGGTTGAGAACTGGAGGTCACGAGGTAATACCATAAGTCATGAGCTAATCGGGATGCTTCCTAAAAATGAAAAACCATCAAGGATAACTATGAGTTTTTTTACTTTTTAGTTAGAGGTCTGATGAGCTTTCTTATTTTTATTAGTAAATCATTAGTAATTTTCTTATCTTTGATATATTTTGTTACTGTATTGAGCTTACGAAAAGAGCAAGACTAAAGTGTGAAGGTGCCCCATCCAAATAAAAATCCTGGCTTCCCGACTGGAGTAGCTTGCCAATATTCCTACCTAATACCATGTTAAACTTTGCCTTTAAAATTATGACAGAAGGCATTTTGTAAAGTAATAAAATCATACCGATGACGTAATCTTCTTGTATCGTTAATATCACTTCATCCTATTAGATCAAAACATGTATAACTTGTTTTTCTTATTAGTTTATAATTTTGTTGGGTCAAGGTCGATACTCCATAGTTTGGACGAGTAGCACTGGCTAAATTCTTAAGGAAACCAATGATGTAAGCTCATCTTATCTGACTAATCACGTGGAAGCGGTTTACACAAATGTTCAAGCAAGACTTGATTAATGAGCCCCACATCCTAGCAACGATTCAAATGAACCGATCACTGAAAGTTGGTAATTTAAGTTTTAGAGTAAATAAATTGCAGGCCATGTGGGTGTTTTTTTTGTATTCATGCGCTATATGGAAACCAGACCAGACGAGGCTTAGGGGACCAACGTAATTATGGTAACCCTAGCTAGTAGCTCTCCAGTAACAGAAACCTTTCCACTTGTTCTGTCCAATGAGCTTGAATTTCACCACAGCACAGACGAGACAGAGAGCGAGAGTTGATCTAAATGAAAAGTTAGATTGTGATAGATGGTGATCAAATAACAAACACATGTACACATGCACTACAAGTCTACAAGTATGTGTTTAGTAGAATATGGCTGTTACATTCGATTATTTAATGGCTGACTACCTATATCATACAGTTTAACCGTACACATGAAAATGCTTTTAAATGCATATTCAGCCATTAATAGATGCATAATGTATGATTACATATAATTAGGACGTTATTATTTTCTACCAATTGTACGTACATCCTATTCTAACTTTGTGGGCTTAATTAGGTACATGTCAGTGAATGACTAATGTTATACGTACGTAGAGAGATTTTGCTCCCCGTGCTTGCATATGACTTTCATTCCCTAGTTATAACAATCAGATGATCTAAAACCAACAAAAAGTCATCTAAATGATCACTTGATGGTCTAGTTAAAATCTTGTCGAATTTATCGAATGATGGATATCGGAGGTAATAGTAGTTGCATCTCCAATGCTATTAATTAACCTCATGCGCCATATATGTCTTTTATAGTCTTGATCTTGTGCATTTGAGATGCTCTTATTAACAAATATAAACACCACTGTTTTTTCCTGATCAATTCTCGTAACTAACTATACATGAATATCTTCAATGTAGCATACAATTGCGAAATATTTGTCTACACTCTACAGATATATATCTTCAAAATGTATCTCAGTATCTGATCTGGAATTCAATTAGTAAAAGAGTTACAAAAAGACAAAGAGTTCAAACTGAATATCCCAGTAGCAAAAAAGATGTTGCTACATTAAACGTAACCTAGTAGAGAAATAAAACAATACGTAATATTCAATGAGAGAGATAAAGCAAGCAATAAAGAAAATTAAAGGGACAGAGAGATAGAAAGCAAAGAGCAGAGTCAAATAAGTGTGAAGAAATAATATGATGACCTAACCTGTGTACAGTGTACACAGTTCCTTAAACAACAAAATTCCTTATGACTACTGATATTACTATGTTAACTTCACTGATAGACGGAACATGAATTTTATCAGGGAAGTCTTACTCAGCAGAATCATCATGATGATCTGTCGTCTTTTATTTAGGTCTAAGGTTTTGGCCAACACCCCCTCCTTTATTTTCTTACCTGTACGTCTTCTTTAGTAATCCATTATTCTCAAACCACTGCAAATTTACCCTAATTGGTAACTACCCACGATAACTTTGCACCTCAAATTCGTACCCAAGAAACTTCTTCCTACATGCATACGTCATTTCTCTATGTGACCCTAATTCTTTACAAAATTACTATTCATGCCACTGCTCAGTTCTTCTCAAATTTGTTTCAGAATTGAATATCAGGCGATGAACCAAAATTTGAACATGCTCATTCTCCCAATCCCATTTTTTCTGAAATGGTTATAATTTATAAAGAAGATCAGGCTCGATATACAACTACATGCATGCATTGTTTCTCTAGCTAGTTTGGATCCATACAAGTTTAAAAATGCACTATGTTCCATAAACTCTATCTCTATGGATGAATGTATATATATGTGACTGAGACTTTCTGGTAATTTTGTTTACAAATGAAGGGCATTTCGGTATAGTGTGTCACACACTGAATAAAGTAGGAACTTACTTGGAAGTGATTCACTGTTCACTCATACAATCATATACATGCACCACAAGTTTATGCATTGAATTCAACAACTGGTTATATCAAGCATTATATGTATCCCATCAGATTAGAGAAGAAAAAGAAGATGCAAGAAGATTGAGGCGATAAGGTAAGATGAAAGAAAACCCTAATTTACTTTTAGTACTGCTCTCATCTTCATCTTCCTTGTTTGTTGAACTTTCTTAATTCTTATCATAAATACTGTTGAACTAATTAATTTTTGGGTGTTTGATCACAAGACTTTAAAATTAATAGCTACTTCAATTTTGTCTACTTTTGATGACAGTTCTTTCCCACTAATAATATATATAGATAATGATTAACGTAATTTGTTTAAACCAAATTAAGTTTGCTTCCACAAATCATCCTTTCTTGTTCTTATTATCACTACTGTTACTCAGCTAGGTATATCACGTAGCTAAATCTAGCC
Source organism: Papaver atlanticum (assembly GCA_023531105.1). Lineage (NCBI taxonomy): Eukaryota > Viridiplantae > Streptophyta > Magnoliopsida > Ranunculales > Papaveraceae > Papaver > Papaver atlanticum. The sequence continues at coordinate 10,302 of JAJJMB010005924.1, read as the reverse complement.
TTTACTTGTAGTTTCATGTATATTTTTTCTTTTTATTATTATCATGACTAAATATCTAAATTAAGAAGACTGATTTCAAGAACAGAATTGTTTTAAACATTTGTAATTAATTACTTTTGCTGTATATAGGTTTTTTGCCCTAAACAAGAAGAAACAGATAACAGTAATCACCATATCAGCAGATATATAAGTATGGGGAGAGGTAAGATAGAGATTAGAAGGATTGAAAATTCGACAAACAGGCAAGTCACATTTTCAAAAAGAAGAGGAGGATTGTTGAAGAAAGCTCATGAACTTGCAGTTCTTTGTGATGCCCAGCTTGGGCTCATTATCTTCTCTAGTAGTGGCAAGATGTTTGAATACAGCTCTCCTCCATCCAGGTATATTCATTACCTACCCTTTCTGCTACTCTTTAATTAAATTAAAACCCTAAATTTACTTATTAGATCTGTAATGGCGATATTGCTTCTCTCTCTTTTACTCTTCCTAGCTATAATGTCTTCTGTTCAATAAAAATATATGTTGGATCTGGTCATTTCGCGAGTGCTATGTATACAGATTTTGATTGCTCTAGTTATGTATTTTGATCTCAAGGTTGATCTATAAAAAAAAATCTTTTATTTTGGCCTTAGCTAATTAAGGCATAAATATATCTGTAGATTCAACTGATAACCATGAATCATGATATCTCTAGCTAAGCAAATGAAGATCTGACAAGTACTATAAATTTCAAGTACTGATTAGTGATTTGCACGAATAACTGATAATTATATCTTTCCAATTTGATTAGACAGTGTAGTCTTTTATTGATGTTAATTTTTTATCAGTACTAGCATATTTTGTACTTATTGAATTTGTTTGTGGCAAACAACTGTAAGTTCTTAATTTAAAACAAGTCGCAAGAAGCTTCAGAAAAACACCAGTAAGAGTATATACTGCTAATAAATCCAACATTTGTATGTGTATGTGTCAGTGTTAATTAAGCTAGGGTTCCAGTTCAATATACACGTTTTAGAAAGAAAACCTCAATTTAGCCTAGCTGCTTCATGAGTATCTAAATATTCATTGGTTCCAGATCTTTAAGTATTACGTACTGGTTCTCTTTTCTAATGAAGAAAGGTTCTGATTTAATAAATCCATTAAATTGTATGTTTACAGTATGCGACAAATCATTGAGCGATACCAGAAGACTTCAGGAGTGCGCATTCAGGAGTACGATAACCAGGTTACAAAATCACTTGTCCCTCGGTTATCTTAATATCAAATTAACCTTGAAAGTTTTGTCAATTGATTATATAAAGTGAGATAACTAAATGGTAAGTAATAATCTACACAGCAAATATTCACAGAAATGACGAGGATGAAGCATGAGACAGATAAACTTCAGGCTAACATGAGACGGCATACGGGAGAGGACCTGAATGACTTACGTTATGACGATTTGGAACAACTGGAACTTCAACTTGAAAACTCCGTTAACAAAGTCAGAGCTAGGAAGGCAAGTATACATTGCATATGCTTAGTTAACTACTACATTGTACCACTAGTTTGATTTAATCGAATTGGCTACTTATCAATTCATTATACCCTAATCTCTCAACTAACTGTTTCCGAATTATGGCATCTTGACATGCTTGCTTATGACTGGATCAACCATCTTTACAGAACCAGCTTTTGCAGCAGCAGCTAGATAACCTGCGTAGAAAGGTAAACCTAGTTAAATTTGCACACGCGCAACTAAATTCTTCTCGAGCTACTTTAAGTGGACGTTTGTACTTCTGGCTAATGCTTATGCATGTGGATGCATATATGTGTAGGAGCAAATCCTAGAGCAGCAACACAACTACTTGTGCCGTTATGTAAGTAATAAGATTATATAACTTCACTAATTAATTATCAATAGTGTGTGGTGTTCCCGTATATGCGAATCTATTGTCCTTGACCTTGAATATCTTTACTGTTTAGTCTTTTCCAAGACGAGTTATTCTTACTGAAATCAGTGCATATTTATATAGTTGGAGCAACAAGCATCTATGGAGGAGCATCATCGTCCTCAGTCATTACTTTTGGAACCTAAACTATCACTAAGTGGAGAAGAACAATCAGCAGTGGCTACTGCAACAGCATTTGATCACTTTGCAATGCAAGCATACCATCCAGCTTATCAAGTGGATCAAGGGTGCAGCAGCAGCAGTAGACACAATAGTCGTAGCAGTCTTGAATTTTCTTCTCTTCTTCATCATCAACTTCATCCCTATCGTCTTCAGCCAACTCAACCTAACTTGCAAGAGGTAGTTACTGCTGATCAACTTCAACACCACGGCCTGCAACTCTGGTACGTGTTTATATATATATCAACGCATCCTTTAGTTAGCAAGCTAGGCATGTGCATATAAACTGTAGATGTACGAAATCCTTCATTAAGTGGCAGGAGCTGAACTCAAGTATTCATAATAATTAATTAGACGATTATAATCCTTGACATATGTAGTACTTATTGAACCCCGGGCCTGCAAGCTAATTGACACTCCTGTTTACTGTATGCGAGTTCTAGTTTGGTGCTAAAAATAGTAGAAAATGAACATGAAGAAGTAGTTTCATCAAAGGGTTCCAACAATTTATACGTATTAGGTCTCCGGCTGCTTTCCTTACTGTTTTAATTGGTTAGGCGAGTTTGTTTTTTTTTTTCCTGATCGAATTAGGCGAACAATTAGTTATTAAAACAGTAGAAGAACTGGACACCGACTAGTTAACTGCAATTTCTAATATATTACCTCTTCGAAATTTTTCAGAGTGACTGTAAAATTGCAAATGAAGCATCTTCATGAAGAGAAATACTGTTGCAAATTGAAGATGAAGGAAAAGATAAATATACTTATAGTATGTGTGTTCTAAAGATACGATTTTCGTAATAAATTGTAAGGCAGATATGTACATGAACTGCAGTATAGTTGTGTTTCGTTCCTAGCTAGTTACAGTATTTAATTAATTATCATTTCATGAGTGTGAGGTTCATTACACAGTTGGTTGGCTAGAAGCAATTGGTGTTTCTGGCTGAGATTTTATAATGCCTGCTTGCTGTTGCACGCACGCGCAGAGATATATACAGTATGAATTTGCCACTGCCGCCTTCCATAATAATGGTATATCTTAATTGGTTTTGAAATCTCCCAGCATATATGCGTACACATATGAAGTGAAGGTGTTTCTAATTTCTCATGAAGGTCCTTAATAAATTATTCAAATATTAGAGAGGCGTCACCCTTTTATGCAGCTTTAATTTAAATTTTAAGTTTAGTTTTTTATTTTACTCGCGCAGCTTAATTATTAGACCGAATATTAATTAGAAATTCATGAGTCATGATGACATATAAATGTATTTATCCATTTGGTATTATCCAGGAATTATCATTTTACCATCTTAGACAATTTTGTGAGGGAATGGGAAAATGAAAACTTCCGAGAAATATTCCATTGTGAATGTTCATTCGGTCACCTTTGCATCACCGGTCATGATTTAAATGTTAAAGTTGGTATTGGTAATTACTTCTTTCATCTCATAGGGCTTGTCATTCAGAGAGGTGTTGGAACCCAGCTCGTTACTAGGCTACCCACCAACTCATTGATAATTATTCAGTAAATGGATTCCACGGTAATTTTCAAAAACGAGAAAAGAAGCAGAAATTTTAAAAATTTAATCAATAAATAATGTAACCAAATAATCAAAAATTAAAAACAAAATAAACCATGACCTAAAATTTGAAGGTTACTTTTGTACTTTAAGTCGTATGTGTTATCGCACACATGTGACTTAACTTGGTTAGATGGAAAAGGCGAGGGAATCAGGCATTTTCCCAACCTATCCATAATTTTTGAGGCATTTTTTTAAGTTTTCCTTTTCTAAGACCATGGCCAATGTGATTCAGCGCTTGTTTGAAAGAAAATTTAGGTCTATTGGGTAAGATTAACTTACCTGAAACCCCAACTTTATTCATATCTTTAAAGCAGAAAATATGTGAGGCATACAGGTAGTCGGGTACAGGGGAATCTGGGAAGGGAGGGAAACATTTTGCCCACAGATATTGTTGGTCAATTTTTTTAAGGACTACATATCTTTTATTTTGTATAAAATTAAGGGTAGATGATACAAAATGGGAAAAGTTGCATTCTCTTATGAGTTTCTTGAGTGACCCGTACCTGGCATTTTCATCTCATCTTTTTAATGTGATAAGGGATCATATTATCAGATGTGTGACAGCGGGACCAATCGCCAAAATTAACCGATCAAATTAACAGTCTTTAGAGAATATATGTATACAAAGATGGATCCCAATTTGTCTGTGGAAAAACCTTTTTCCCGATTACACGTCATATTTTGTTGGTTACGGTTAGTGTAGACATTCCAAATGCTTTACAAGTAGATTTTAAGAAACTAAATTTTTAGAATTGGCCTCTTATCGAACTCGGGGATAAAAGCGTAATCTTTGTGAATGTAATTGTGTTACGAACATAAGAGCGTCATCTTTGTGAATGTAATTGTGTTATGGTAGAAGGGAAAAAAGACGCTTAAAACACACATCAAACACACCTTAGGCCAGGTAAGATCGGGATTGTTGCAGGGGCTGCTCATATTATCTACCAAAAGGCAACTAATTACAAACGTGGGCTTATGGTTTGCTTTGATCCGTATATGAATTTGGGGAAAAAAATTAGCCCACTTTTTTTTATTCTGGATTGGAAACTCATCAAAGTTTCATATACCGAAAACTCACGATCAGTTATATTATTTCAAAAGAAAAGATCAAATCGATAATCCATTGTCAAATTGATTTTTTCCTCTAATGTTGATTATGAAAAATTAATTTCATAGTTGGGGATAATGAAATTTTGATTTTTCACGGCAAGGTAATTGAAAAATTGAATTTTCACCGATAATATCGCTAGACAACATTGGTAATTAATAATGCTAAAAAGTTCCAAGTTTCACAAATAAGAATGTCACGTGAAATTGGTGAAAAACTGTATTTTTAGAAAATTATAGTTTCCACAAGTAATAATATTATGCTATATAAGTAGTCGTTATAGGCATCATTAAATTCATTGAAATGAAAAAAGAAAAAGAAAATCAAATCAAAAAATGATAACAGTTTTAAAGACATTAATGGAGCAAGATCAAATTTATACATATTTTGTAACATAAGTATAGTAATTAATATTGATGGTGAATTTTGGAGGAAGAGTAAATTGCCAGTTTAGAGTTTGGTCCAAGATTTATGACAAAGTCAAGTCCATGAATGCCCGGACCTCAAGTCGTAAGTAAGAATCCCTCATATGGGCAAAGCACAATTCATACGTCCAAACTTACTCTGCATGCCCAAGTTTTTGTTCGGCCCAGCCCAGATCTCAGCCTTCTATAAGCAAGACTCCGCTTGTTTCTTCATGAGAAAGTCTGCGCTCATCCACATATGAGCGAGGCTCCGCTCGCCTTTTCATGAACAAGACTCAGTTCTCGGCCTATCAAGATGTAATCCTTAGCTTTAGGTCCTATAGATACGACTCATACTACAATATCCCCAAAAGATATAACGGCCATGGCTACTCATATATTATAGCTCTTTCATTGACTTGGTTTCTTTGACAAAAACAGATTTATAAAAAATTAATTAATTGTAGATCATAAGCATGGCGTATCAAAAGCTCTAAGTCTAAGCATACACCATCAAATAAAATCACAACTAATTAATAAAAACCATAAATCAATTAAAATTAATGCAAGAAGTCATAAATAATCAAATATATATAATTACCATTCAATCGTGGAACTTGACTTCCTCTATTGTCCCAGTGATTGAGTTTAGATCATCATGTTCAAAACACTCTCAAAAGTGGAAACATTGCTCAACAGTGTTTACAAAGAAGAAAAAGACAAAATAATACAGAAAACTGCAACGTTTATAATCGCTGCAAAAAAGTTTTGCACAGGCATAAATATAAGTGTTGTTTGATATAACTGTTGTTTTTCTATCGCTGAAAGTAATAGAAAAGATCATTGTTTCCTTAACAACTGTCTTCTACAGACCTTTGTTCTTCGTTTTTTTCCTTCATGCTGGTGCTAAAACCATGTAATTATGATTTCTTTGCCCTGTAACCTCCCCCAATCACTCTCTAACCCCTCCGTTGGTCCTCTAGCCTTCTCTTTATACACCACAGCTAAAATCTCGAAGTAAATCTTAGTTTACATAAGTATCTTTGTCGATTCTTTAATTATGCTTCTTCTGTTTATTTTCAAACTTCATAAACTTGATATGAACGAATTCTAGGAGAATATTGTAATGACCCGTCTCTCCACCGATACTTTTCCTACTTAGTCATTGCGGTTATCCGGTAATGTGGGATTTTCAACGGGCATCGCTGGGTTCATCCAGAAGCAGCTTCCCAGGAGGTCACCCATCCGGGGATTACTCCCGCCTGAGCACACTTAACTGCAGAGTTTTCTGCCAACTCTGGAGCCAATTGTTCTGAAAAGGCCTCAGAATAATCTAGACGTTCCTTGCCTCTTATGAGACCATAATCTGGCATAACCGCCCAACATACTCTCCTACCCGAGCACAAACGAACCGTCCCTGGTTGTATCCCAACTAACACCAATACCCACTGATGTTATCCAGCAGTGTGGGATTTTTATTGGCACTACTGCTGTTATCAACCAACAGCTTCCCGAGAGGTCACCCAACCTGTGACTACTTCCGGCCGAGCATGCCTAACTGAGAAGTTTTTTGCCGAAAATTCAGTCAAGTGAACCCATCATGCCTCGGTGTTAGGAAAGGACAAACTATTACCTATATCCCTTCGGCGAACCCTACCTGCCGAATCGGGGTATTACAAATACTATCTCACATTTCTCACTTATCTTCCAAGGAGAAACCGAATCCCGTAAACCTATCATCTTCCCCATGTAAATAGAAAACTTCTTTTTCTTCGACTCAAAACCAATTAACAACCCTTTTTTGATGTAACAGGCCCAAACCAATCTAAATTTGTGAAAATTTCGAGGACATCTCGTCCAATTCATATCTATAAAACTTCGCTGGTGACTCAAATTTTCCCGCCAAAATTCTGTGAAGAAAGAGTGTCCTTATCCAAAATGTGGGTGCCTTTATCAGCTGGAGTGCCCTTATCCAAAATGGTGGTTCCTTTAACACTTTTGAGCCAATTTTTTCACACGTGTTTATTTCTCGAAAACACCTACAGTCACATAATAAGTACTAACAATATAGAGAATTGAGAGCAAATTAGACACAAAAATGTGTTTATCAGGGGGGGACTTCCAAAACACGTTTATGACTTCTAAATCAAGGTAACAGGGATTTGAAGACCGAGATTTAATGATTACTATATAAGAAAGGACGACTCGATACGAGTCTAAGAAACATGTCATCACAGAAGGAAACGATCTTGCAACTCTTTCCATAAGTAGTCTTGTTGGAAAGCTAAATATCTTTGATCACGAACAGCACTCTAAGGCCATAAAATACATTGTCTTCAAAGCCTTAAAGAACATTGAAGTACTTGATATAAGTGAAAGTGTCGTTGCCTTTGAGAAACGTCATGTTGATGACTGCAAACTGGCAGATGAAGATATTGATAATTCTGTGTCTCTTACCATAAGAGAGTTTAGAAATCTTCTTATGAAGAGAAATAAACGTTTCTCCAGAGAACCACACACATCATCAACCAAGCCATACAATCCTCATAAAACAGGGACTCTAACAATAGTGATGAAGAGGATATGCATTAATGCTTTAAGTGTAAGGGGTTTGTCCACTTTGTTAATCAGTGTCATAATCGCAGAAATACACTTACAACAAGGGTCTTGCTGCAGTACTTGATGAGACGTTTGACCATTATGACTGAGAAGGGGGAGAAATTTCCATTGTTGCTCTCTTGGATGAATCTGTCGATTTTAATAAATGTGGCAATTCTCACATTAACATTGACAACTTCCTTGATGATTCTTCCCTTGTCAACATATCAGGATCGCTATAATTGTGTCTATCCGCAGAAGCAGGTGGTGTACCACTGAAGGACATGAACTTAAACAGTGCTTTAAGTACAAACAAAAAGTAAGATATGTCAAAAAATTGCAATAGAGGCCTACTCGTTTGACAAATGTGCTTCAGCTCTTCCAGAAGTCAAATCTATCCAAGGTATGTAAGGTTGTATCCTCTTCTTATAAACGTTTGAATGATTTTAAGGGAAAGGATAAACCTAAAGGAAAGAAGAGATCCAACTCTAAATGATCAAGAGAAAAGATGTCGACAAACCCATGCAGAAATCTAATGGTGAGATTACTTTTGCTCACCCCAACACAACTTGATTGTGTTGAAAAGTGCATTCTTGTCTCATGTGCCCATTAAAGAGCTGTGAATCAAACTAACATTAGTTTGTATCTTGAATATTATTACTTGAAATTCTATCTTCTTGATGTTTATTTTACGTAATATATAAGGTGGGAGAGCTAGTTTTATGACCTTCCTTGTCAATTTTAGCCATTAACAAAAAATAATAACAATCATTCACTTTTATTGTCGAGCCTTGCTCCATTAAAGTGAATCCAATATGAGGGTCATGTACCTTGTTTGGTTCTTGACCTAGTTGTAATAACTAGAATGTCAAATTATTCTCTTTACACCATTTGTGTAAGTCACTCTATGACTTGGTGCTACCACATCTCTAGTAGTAGGTCCAAATAATAATGACTCAATGTAGGTATCAATGAATCTTATGATGGAAGTATGAAACTCTCCCTGCCTATCTGAATCTTAAGCAATAGAACAAGATTCATGGGAATCTCTACCTGACTAGCTAAGATAATAAGTTTTCTCTTTGAAATTTTATTTAATCATACAATTGATATTTAAACTTAAGAAACTATGGCGTTAATGGAGAGGCTTTCATATATACTCGAGACATATATTTTACCTTAATTAACATCTTCATTGTTCTCCATATTTCGAGTAATGTTATAAAATAAACTTCTCCTTGTACAAACTTAAAGAAATGTTAAATTTGGTATTTCACCTTATAGTTCGTGAATGGAGTCCTTAATTTTATAAATTCCAAAAGTTCTGAAACTCCATACGGTCAAGTCATCCTTCCTTATCTTGTCTCATATTATTTTAGAACTCTTCCAAAAATTGCCTGTGGAGTGGTATATATATGGATTTTGTGAACACTAAAAACACATTCATAAGAATTATGGAGCCTCCAAGAACAATCTCGTCTAGTGAGACATGGGCATTCCCATAGTTGTTGATAACCTCACAACTATGAAGGAAGATAAGAAATCCTATCATAAGAAGAAGGATTCATTCTTTAAGAGGAAGAAGGAGAATATGAAAAAGCAAGAGCAAATTGCTCAAATTATCAAAAAATTGCAATCCTTCTTGAAGAACTTAAGAAGAGTAAGCAGAAAGTGCAGTCCCTTCAAAGTATACTATAAAAATCTCTCGAGATTCAAGAAGCACTTGTCAAACAACAACCTAATAGGTTTAAAGGACCCGAAATCTTCATTCATAAACCACTAGTACAAACTGACCCTTTTGCCACGCCAGATTGGCGTGGCCATAGGGTTTTCGACTCGCTGTTTTGGTGTGGACTTGGCGTGGTTTATGCTCCCGTGATTTTAGGTATGATGGCGTGGCTTTAAGTACTCTATAGCAACACCGACCTTGCATGTCTATTGCTGCCTCTAATAGACATGCCAAAACCCATAGGCGTTGCTATATAGTGTCCCAAAAACTTAAGTACTGGTACCCTGCAGACACTCGAGTTATTGTTTTGGGGTGGCTATTTGGTTCACTATAGACACGCAAAATGCTTTTGGCGTGGCTATTTGGTTCACTATAGACACGCAAATTTCTTTTGGCGTGGCTATTTGGTTCACTATAGCCACGCAAATTGCTTTTGGCGTGGCTATTTGGTTCACTGTAGACACGCACTTTGTTTTTTTGGCGTAGCCGTTAGTTATCCGATAGACACGCCATATAGGTTTAACATGGCTATATGTTATGTTTAGCCACGCCAATTTCAATTACCTTCATCCACGTGGATGTATTATGAACCGTTGATTTTTTTAAAGATGATTCAATACTAACCGTCAAGTTAGATGCATCCTACATCGTCCACATGTAACGTTGTGAGCCATTCATTGGATATCCTATAGACACGCCATATAGCATGGCTATATGTGATTTTTAGCCACGCCAATTTATAATTACCTTCATCCACGTGGCTGTATTA
>JAJJMB010005882.1:0-17929 GCA_023531105.1 Papaver atlanticum | reverse complement strand
AAAAAGCAGGTGAAATTGACTAAAGTACAGGTTAAAATTGTAAACAACAAGTGAATTGGAAATTTACTAGTAAAAAAATAGGGGTGAAACAAAAGGATCCTACGTGGTTAGGTAAAAACTGCGACCGAGTAAGAATACTTGGGAAAACTCTTAAGCTGGGACAACTATCATGGGACAATCAATCCAGACCATTGATCATTCCCCTCTCCACCCCACTATCAATCTCAATGCTAAAATCATTCCCCCTCCATCATTCAGATTGTGCCACGTATTTTCTCAAATATGGATCAGCCCCTATTATCCCCGTTGTAGCAAAGTCCGAATTTTTCTTACGGAGGGGAGTGCAAGTAGATAAAGGGGTTTGCTCAATATCTTACAATTTTAGTCTGGGAGCCAGTTGAGGTTAGTGTGTGCAAATTCATGCTTTTAACTGACTTCGTCCCTGTGTAGAAATGTAGGTAATCTATTTGGTGAACTGTAATTTTTATTGATTTGGCAAACTGTAATTTTATTGATTTAAAGCGCTTGGTTTATGAAACTCAAATCAATTTTTATTTACTGTCGGAAACTAGGTTATGGATCAGTTACAGGACCAAATCATTAAAATTTGATTTATTGTCGGAAACTAGGATATAGTTACAGGACCAAATCATTCAAATCCGTCACGTATTTACACCTAGTCTGCTAGTCATGTACTTTTGCCTCTTCACACCCTTCCAAGTGAATCAGTTATTATAGATTTGAGCTTGATGGAAGTTGTTGGAACTTGATTTTTCTCAATTTATCATGTGTAACGAAATTATTTTACTATTATTGTCGGTAATACGCAGGAGCTACACACCACCAACAATGTCCGATCTCTATGTATAGTATACCTTTGAAAAAGACTTTGAGATACCGGAGACAACCAAAACCATAAGCATGTAAATGCAAACGGTGTTGGTAGGTCTAAGTTCTAAACGTTATGTCGGTGTAAATATATTTCTTTGTGAAAGCGAAAAATTACGAATAAATTTAATAATATCGTTAATGAAAATAATATATCTACCTCATTTCCTGGTCTCTTTCAGTAAATCTCATCAGAGTATGCTATGTTAATTTTGGGAAATCTAATACAGTAAAAACTCCATATATTAATAGCCATGGGAACTTAGAAAATTATCAATATATGGAGTTTAATAATATACAGAAGTATACTAAAAAAAAGTGAATTCTTTTACTAGTTCAATGTGTGTAATGTTATTGGGTAATGCATATACATATTTATATAATTCCAATATGTAAATATAAATAGTATATGTATCTACCTATGACCAAAAAGCTTTAGACATACTCGACAAGTTGGAAACAGTTTCGCTTCAAAAAGAAGGTGTCAATGGTGACGAGGTCTTATGCATCCGCAAATTAAAAATGCGATTGACAACCTAGAAAAACTTTGATATTGCATTTTTAATGCATTTTTATTTCATCTTAAACTTTGATATAACAAGATCTATAATTTTCCAATATAATGTCGGTTATTAATATATAGAGGTAAATTCCTTATGGCGGGACTAAAAAAATCTATTAATATTAAAATGTGGATGTTATTACTATTTATAACTGGTCCAAGTTGGGATTACGATTTTGTATTTATATATAGAGTTTATTAACATACGGAGTATCAGTATATAGAGTTTTTATTGTATGTTGTTTGTGGTGTATTTCAATTCGTTCAGCCGTCAGATACAGTCTTTTGAAACTTTACCAATGTCTTCGAGTTTGGAATGGAATTTTGTAAATTTGGTCGTCTTGTTGTAAAGTTCACATGGATACAAAAAGAACACATTGGGGTTGACTAATACCGAAAAAATAATACATTATGTCAGTGATTTAAGTGGCTTGGAACATGATCCACTTAGTTACATAGCTATTAAGAATAAAACTGAAATATCACATGACCACTCGTTAAAGAGTGCTCACAAAATGGGACGCCCAAAATCGGGTCCCATAGGAAAGATATAAGAAAATATAGATATCCCTTCATGAACAATAACCTTAGTTGGTAATCATACAAATGAACCTCCTCACCTTTCAAATTGCTCACACGAAGTTATTGGAATCAAACTTGTATCTAGATGTTTGGGATCTGTATTTAAATGATTTATTTGCTAGTTTATCTATTTTCAAGTTAAATGAGTTGCACGCCAAATATCTTTCTTTCATTTTAAATCACTGTCGAATATTTATTCTGAGAAAATTTGAGATGGTGGTGAAAACTAAAGTGAAAGAGTGATAACTGGCTGACAATAGAATAAATTAAAGCAATTTCGAAGATTTCATTGGAGTTTGGAACTTGATCTTGCTTTTGTCTAGGAGCCACATTATAAGTTATGAATCGATTACAGGACCAAATCATTCAAATCTGTCACGTACTTGTAGCTAATCATGTACTTTTACCTGTTTACACCTTTCCAAGTGAAACAATTATCGTAGATTTAAGCTTGATGGAATTCGTTGGAACTCGATTTTACTCAATTTATCATGTGTGTTCCTTGCGTCTATATACAACATATATGAAATTATTTTGCTATTATTATTGGGTAACATGCATTAACTTCACACCACCAACAACGTCTGGTCTCTCTATATAGTATATTGTCAAAGAAGACTTTGAGATGTTGGAGAAAACCAAAGCCATAGGCATGTAAATATAATCAGTGTCGGTAGATCTAAGTGTTAAATGTTCTTTTGTGTAGACGAAAAATTATGACTAAATTCAACAACATCGTTAATGGAAATATATGTCTACCTCATTCCAGTAAATAAATAACTTTTTGTGTTGGTGTTTAGAGTCTTGTATTTAAATTTTGTGGATCTTTAAAATGTCAATATTTTTGTATTGATAGTGTCCCGGTTTAATTTATAAAAATTTGATTACGCTAATTAAAAAATGAAGAAAAAAAAAGCATAAGTATTAATATATTATACTTCATTCTAGGGTTCTCACTTCTTTGATTTAATCTTTTTACGTATACTTATTAACCTTTTATTTTTGATTAAATGAAACCGTCGTCTTACTTTTTCTAATAGTGTGCATAGGATTTCCTTTTTAGTTTTAAAGGTGAAGAAAAAAACTTGTCTTTGTACTCGAAGAGATATTTACTTGGAGTTATGATACTGGTTCTATTAATTTCGGTTTTGGAGTTTTCCTGTGTGTATTATTCTTATGTTCTGATTAGGTGATCTTTTTGTTGTTAATGCAAGTTTAACCGTTTTACTCAAAAAAACAAATTAGAGTCCGTTTTGAAAAAATTTCTCACTTGTACATTCAACATTAGAGTATTCTAAATATCTGGATAATAAAATAGGAATAGATTTACATAAATAACAAACTTTGGAAGAGAAAATAAGTGTTGATTTCATTAATTTTTCCGCACAGTAAGCCGTAGGCAGCAATATATTACACGCCTATGCGATTACCTTACATGTATACATGTATCTGGTAATGATTGTCCTGACGGTGATGTTTGCAATGTTTTACCACCAATAACGTGTGTTAATAGTGAAGTTAAACTAATCAAATATCATCACTCTTTACTCTAAGATGAAATGTATTTTGCTGATCTGTGAATCCTTTAAGAACTAAACAATTACTAAAATGTTAAAGCATAGCTCGGTTGAACCCACCAAGCATTGGTATGTCAAGTTTGGTTGTCATATTTTAGTGAATCAAAACTCATTTAAAGAGTCGCTTGATTATATGCTAGAGTCAACTTCGTATAGGTTAGCTTGAAAGTTTTAGGATATGAGACATTACAAGTATTACGTAAAGACTTGAAGAATGTGAAGAAGTAAGGAGCTACAACGACGACATCATCCTTCCACTTGAGGTTAGTAATATTTGACTTGAACTGTTTCATTCCCTAACGTATCTTTCAAGTCATGCATATTGAAAGCAAAACTGCGAAGCTATGAATGATTATACTCTAGTTAGACATAGTATTAAGGAATACAATACGAAGTATAACGCTTATCTTTTGAACTTCGTATATAAGACATCGACATAATCGTTTGAATGCTATTGTGATTATGTATGGGTAAGAGGTGAAGATTTCATCCTAGGAAACAATGTTTTACATTCGTTTAAAGGAAGTAAATTCATGAACTTGTTTTATGAATCGAAAGGGAAATTGCTAGGCTTATTGGTATTGTTATTCATTGCATATCTTTTGAACTACCAATATGTGTGTTTAGTATAACCGCTCATGACTTGTTTATGTTCTTGGTAAAACTATTCACAAGGCCTGACTTTTGTATTGATATGACTTTTATTAGTGAAACTTATCTTAAGTAATCACCTGAGATGGTATGATCGATTTGTTGTAATTGGTATGACCAACTCTAGGCAAAGGGGAACCGATCCTAGTAAGAGGTGCAACCGATCACAAAAGGGGAATCGATCCTTGTAAGAGGTGCAACAAGTTTATAGATATTGGGAACCGATCCTATGAACATGTGCAACACGTTTTTAAATATTGGGAACCGATCCTATGGACATGTGCAACAAATACAAGTTAGATACCATATATATGTGGGAACCGATCCTAGAACCTAGTTAACCAAGTTTTGGTAAATAGCATGACAAATTCTAGTACCAACATGGAGGTAGAACCGAAACTTGTTTTGGTAGAACCGTGAAACCCATGTTTGGTGATTTGATAGTATAATCAATCACATAGTTCTTGGAAGTCAGATGAACCAATTCTAAACTTGTTTGGAAGTGTGGAAAATCGATTCCAAGATTGTAAGTATGAAAGAGAACTTACAAAGTAAAGATGTCGACATACTTTGAACATGTTCAGTAACGCTTATCTTTTATTGTTCAAAGATATTCCTTAAAAGCTAAAGGAGAATCCCGGATCGAAAATAAATTGAGAATCTTTTAATTAAGGTTTTTAATTTTATATTTGGAAAATAAAAATTAGTAATGTGCATTTACTAATTAGAGATTTTCTAGTGAGATTTTGGTCAACTTTTGGACAAAGCATTTCCAGGAATTATGGAAACCGAATTTGGAATATATTGGATATCTTGAGAATATTTTCGGTTTTGGAAATTCCTTGGTGTCCAAACTTCCTTGGTCTATAAATATCAAAGTTTCCATTTCGAGCAAACTAATCCTCAGAGCCAGCAAAACTACCTAGTTGTGTTGTTACTGGTTGATCCGCCTATTCGGAGAGGAAAGTAACCTAATTAGGTGAAATCTCTTACGGCCACTCAGTTTAAAGACTTCTTTGGGATTGAGAAGCTCTATTAGTACCGTTGGTGGGAAACTAGATAATTGCGGTTTATTATTAGTTTTTGATTGATTTGATTGACTAACGGTTGTTGAACTTTGATTGCACCTAATTTGTTTATGCTTGAGAATCTTCTCTTCTGATATAAAATTCACTCAAATTAGATTGAAGTTTCGACGGGGATCTTTAGATTGTTTGTATATCTAAAGACATCTTGTGATAATCCATTGTTAACAGACTCCGTTCTGTGTGTGATTGATAGACGCATTATTGTGTCTAATATGTCTCAATTGTATATATTGTTAGTGTTCGATTTTGTATTTATTTTGTTATTTTATGTCTTTGTAGGTATTTTTAGAGAAATAAGCTCTTGCGGCGAAATTGGCTCGAAAAGTGGTGTTTTACACCCCAGGATAGAGTACTATAGGCACCCAAGAAATGCACCGGAAGCACCCCAAAAATGTGTCGGAGGAGCCCCGGAAAAATTACTATCTACGCCCAAAAATTACTATTTGCATCCCATAAGACAAGTGCTAAAGGGACACCCGTGCAGGATTAGGGGGAGGACATCTTCTTCTCAAATTCAAAAAATGAATTTTGGCGGGAAAATATTTTCATTAACAACAGAATTTCGATCGGATGTTTGGACGTGATTTAGTGAGATTCAATCCCTGAAACTTACTGGGTAGACGTGATATGACTATAGAAAGCTAGTATGTGTGATTTTATCGATCAAATTTGGCTGGATAATTTGTAGATTACCCAGGTCATATAGAAGGGGTGGTCGAGAGTTTGGGGAGCTGAGGAGAGCCAGAGAAGAAGAAATCACGAGTTGCATAAACTCGGGTTCTGCTGCTGTTGCTGATGAACACGAAGAACAAAAGCCTGTAAAGGAAAGTCGTTGCAAACTGTCGCTTAATTGCGACAGTTCCCAATTCCTTTCCAGCGACCGCGGAACAGTGTCTACAGCACTTCTCTTGTATCGTTCATTTTGTGACGATTTTTGTGCGTCGCAAATTCCTGTTTTTCGCTATTTTCTCTATTTTCACCATTGTAAACACTTTTTGAGCAAATAAAAAGTATTTTGAGAGTGTCTATAATATGAGGAGCTAAACCCCAACACTGGGACGACGGAGGAGGCCGAACTTCATACATGGGTAAATTTGTTTTATTCCTTTTTTATGACTTTTGCACTAATATTGATTGAAATATGATTTGATTTAATTAGTTGTTATTTGATTAGATGGGTCATGCTTAGCTTAGGTGATTTGATGTCTCATGCTTAACATTTACATCTAATATTTTGAGAATCTATCTTGGCAAAAATAAGAGTCACTTTATTTTATATTTTTATTGAGCTATAATTGTTAAAAGAATTATTATTTGAATCTTAAGAAATGAATTTGGTGGAATCCTAAGCCCTAGTATCTCTTGCACCACTTGTAATATTATTGTATATTTTTATTAAATTTAAAAACTCGAATCTTCACAAGTCTCAACGAACCTTTTACTACAACAAAGTTGAAATCACATCAATTTTTGGCGCCGCTGCCGGGGACGAGGTTAGAATAAAAGACACTAATTATTTAGATAAGGTTCAATCATCTTCGTACTATTATGATGATGAAGATAGTAATAATGAAGAATCTGAAATATGTAGGCATAGTGATCAGGAAACTACTAATCCAATTGAGCTTTGTAATGATTATATTATTTCTAGTTCAAATC
This sequence comes from Papaver atlanticum, assembly GCA_023531105.1. Taxonomy (NCBI): domain Eukaryota; kingdom Viridiplantae; phylum Streptophyta; class Magnoliopsida; order Ranunculales; family Papaveraceae; genus Papaver; species Papaver atlanticum. The sequence goes on along the minus strand of JAJJMB010005882.1, from coordinate 10,922 downwards.
CAAATAATTTGTATGATTATTCACCTATTCAAAAGGACGAGGATTTGATTAGGGATACCACCGTTTTAGACGATGTAGTTTTTCCTTTTGATTACGAAGCCGATAGTGGTTTAGAGGAACGGGTTTATTCTGAAAATGCTGTTTTAGAGTCTAGCGACTTAGAAACAATAGTCTTATACGAAGAAGATAGACCCGTAGAGATGAGTAAAGATGCACTACCTGATAATAACTTAGAAGAATCAATTGACCATTTCCAAGAATCTGATGATCTAGAAATTAAGGAGATTGTGACTAGTCTATCTAGAGACACTGAAAACTCTAAGTTTGGGGGTGATTATCACTTTCCTAGTGCCTTACCTTTAACTCTCAGAAAGTCCCCTCACTTAGGACTTGATATCTGTGCCTCGACCATTTTACAAGATTACCTTCATACTCGTTTTCCCGAACCTAATGATGTCCAGGAAGAAGTTCATTCGTTAGAAACCCATCCTCTAGTTGATGTGGTTTGCCCAGGCTATGATACCCAGATTGACTTTGTTTTCCCACCAAATAGTTTTCTTCCAACTGTGGGAACGTTTATATTTCAAATGTGTCACTTATCAAGTTCTGAGACTAAGCCTTAGTACTTTAGGTTAATAGAATCGACACATTTACTTAAGAATGACCACTACTTTCATTGTGGTCAATTATGTAAGTCAAATCTGATTGACTTAGAGGATCCTCAGTTATTTAGGTTATTTTTGTGTGCTTCTAAGTTCCTATTTGATTTTTTCCAGGCTTTAGGACCTAATGATTCAGATCCCACCTATGAGGAAATGCAGCCAATGAAAATAATTTATCTAGACCCTTTCATAGAACCTGAACCTGAACCACAGTTAGCGGTAGTTATCAGGAAACTAGGTAAGGTCATGCGATACTTGTTCACTTTCTTGGATTATTGTTATTTCCTATGGTCAGCTCAATTTGGTTTTGAAGACCCACAGTTATTCCGACTACTGTTATACGATTCGAGGTGACTAATCCTTTCCAATGTCTGGTTGAAGACTTTAAACTTAGCACTTCTTGGGAGGTAATCCATTCTCATGCAACACGGTAATATCTTTCCTTAACTCTTTTGCTTCAAATGGTAACAGTTTCTCCTTATTCATGCTTTTAATTTAATCTTTAGAACATTGAGGACAATGTTAGATTTAAGTTTGGGGGTATGGGAAAAGCTTTTTAGTTGCAATAAATAAACTCCAGAGCCTAGAAATTTATGCCTATTAAGGATGGCACTAACCAATCTAAGTGGATGGAAGCATTTTGGTTTTAGGAGTTGAGGAACCAATCTGAGTAGATGGAAACATCTATAAGAGTCTATTCGTAAAAGCACAGAGCTCAGGTGTTAGAAATAACATGATAGTTTCGCCATATCTCGTTGAGTCCTTTTCACTTCTGTTTTTATTTTATTCTCTTTTTAATATGTTTCTCTAAGTGATTAGGTGGGGCTCACGATTCAAGTTGTTACCACTGCTAGGGTGAGTGATTGAGATACTAAAAAAAAAATTAAAAAAAAAATTAAAAAAAAAGACCAGACCAATCGGAATAAATTTTAACACTTGGATAGCAATATGTGTGTGTTCTCCCTGTCTCCGTTGCCTAAACAAGCGTGGAATGCAGGATCCACGGGAATTACCATGTAATCTGCTGACAAGAAGCATGCGCTTGGATCCACAAGATCTAATCATGTTGTTAGTTCTAAATAAATAAATAAATAATAAATGTGTGTTCAATAAATCGACCTCTGGTTCCCTTGTATATGTCAGACGAGTTGATCTAGAATTAGGATTATCGACCACTGGTTCCCTTGTATATGCCAGTTGTGTTGATATTAGTCAGACCAGTATTTCAGTCCATTAGGATAGGTTAATTTTGGCAGTGGCCTTCAGACAAATATGAGAAACACCGTTCACCTAGTCAACATCAAAACCATCTATGTTTTTCTATATCCATCTCTTAATCTATCCATGTGATTTGTTGACTACGGATATTGATGTCCATAGTGAAACTATCTGAGTAGATCTCTGTCACTTATATATGAATTTTAGTATGTTTGAGTGAAAACTCGTGTACAACAATTGGAATTTCGCATCAGGGTACTTCCTCCCATAATCAATAAGTATGCCAACCAAGGAGGTTCTTTAGTGCCATTTCAAGGTTCTGCGTAGATAGCTAGGGTCTGGAGTAAAGGTTTTGTGGGTACACCTCTGGTAAACCCTCCCGAGACTATAACTCGGCCACTAGGGCCACCTAGGGGTTCAAAGGCTTGTTGCACACGATAAGTGCAATCGCGATGCCTGCGACAGTGAGTTAGGATTTTATTTTGTAGATTAAATTTGCTCGGGACTAGCAAATAATAAGTTTGGGGGTATTTGATAGACGCATTATTGTGTCTAATATGTCTCAATTGTATATATTGTTAGTGTTCGATTTTGTATTTATTTTTTTATTTTATGTCTTTGTAGATATTTTTTGAGAAATAAGCTCTTGCGGCGAAATTGGCTCGAAAAGTGGTGTTTTACACCCCAGGATAGAGTACTAAAGGCACCCCAGAAATGCATCTGAAGCACCCCAAAAATGTGCCGGAGGAACCCCAGAAAAATTACTATCTACGCCCAAAAATTACTATTTGCATCCCATAAGACAAGTGCTAAAGGGACACCCGTGCAGGATTAGGGGGAGGACATCTTCTTCTCAAATTCAAAAAATGAAGTTTTGCGGGAAAATATTTTCATTAACAACAGAATTTCGATCTGGTGTTTGGACGTGATTTAGTGAGATTCAATCCCTGAAACTTAGTGGGTAGACGTGATATGACTATAGAAAGCTAGTATGGGTGATTTTATCGATCAAATTTGGCTGGATAACTTGTAGATTACCCAGGTCATATAGAAGGGGTGGTCAAGAGTTTGGGGAGCTGAGGAGAGCCAGAGAAGAAGAAATCACGAGTTGTATAAACTCGGGTTCTGCTGCTGCTGCTGATGAACACGAAGAACAAAAGCCTGTAAAGGAAAGTCGTTGCAAACTGTCGCTTAATTGCGACAGTTCCCAATTCCTTTCCAGCGACCGCGGAACAGTGTCTACAGCACTTCTCTTGTATCGTTCATTTTGTGACGATTTTTGTGCGTCGCAAATTCATGTTTTTCGCTATTTTCTCTATTTTCACCATTGTAAACACTTTTTGAGCAAATAAAAAATATTTTGAGAGTGTCTATAATATGAGGAGCTAAATGATGTCGTTTTATAGTTGTAGTGGTAAAAAGGTTCGTTGCTCGAACTTGTGAAGGATTTTCGAAAATTAAATAGAATTGTTTTGACAATAATAAGAAAATACCGAGACTTTGGATTCCACCATTGACCAATTAATTGATAAATTCTAATCAATATTCATGCAATATTCTTCTTTAAAGTGATTCTAATATTTGCCTCTAATAGATTTTTGAAGTAATAATTGTAAGCACGAAGCATGAAACATCAAAAGTATTAAAACTAAGCATGTCCCATCAAAACACTTCACAACTACTCAATAAAAACCAATTTTTCTTTTAAGTTCTATGCAAATAATCATGTAAAATAATTGCAATAAATAATTAATATAGAATTATACCACTTTTCATGGAACAATGGCTTCCTCCGTCGCCTCGGCTAAGGGGTTTAGCTCCTCATATTAATCACTTGCTCAAAATACATATTTGGTGTTCAAAAGTTGATTAAAAGAGTGAAAAGTGCTAAGCAGCGGATTCTGTAGTTGCTGAAGGTCTAAAACAGAAGTCCGAATTGTTGCTGAAAGGCTTCGGTGACTGCAGGAAGATGCGACCGTAACCCGTTATCACTGAAAATAAGTCTGCCTCTGCGACTAACTCTGAAGGTCTAATGTTCTTCGTGTTCTTCTTCTTTGCAGCAGCAGAAAAGTTTCTGTATCGACTCCAGTTGATTGTTTTACGCTTCTCTAAGGCTCTAAACTTTCCCCTAAACTTTGTTGCTTCTCAATATGACTCGAATAAACCTATATATATCCACCAAACCCCAAAATTACTCGAGTTAATCCAAATCTTTTCGTTTTTTCTTCACTGCACGTTACAGCCATTTGATCTTCTTTTTACGCGTCAACTTGGTTTCCAAACTCTCTTAAACTCTCCCAGGACTGAATAAGGACTCCATACACTCCTATCTTGCCGTAAACTCTTCACAAATTCTTTTGTAAACCGAAAATAACTCAAATTGTGAATTCTCCCTGTTTTGCTCCAACACGGATTTCTATCCCTGTTTAATCGATTCTACAGCCCATACCATACTTGTTTATCCTTAACAGGGTTAATCCAACGAAAATCAGCCATTGAATCGCCTTAAAAATCATCCAAAATTCGAACAGAAAATTCTGTTTTCTGTAAACTGTTTTCCCGCCAAAATCTGTTTTCAAATGTTGAAGATGGGTGCTGAAGATGAATTTGGGCTACACATAGCCATGGGTGCCCCTTATCCGCTGCGGGAGTCCGTATAACACTTGTCCCTTGAGGCGCATTTAGACAACTTTTCGAGCCGATTTTCCCAAAAATGTTTATTCCCCTAAAATACCTACAAAGGGATAAAATACCAACATTAGTACAAAAATGGGTACTAAAAATATACACAATAGAGATGAAAATAGACACATAAATGCGTCTATCACTAAACCCCAACACTGGGACGACGGAGGAGGCCATACTTCATACATGGGTAAATTTGTTTTATTTCTTTTTTATGACTTTTGCACTAATATTGATTGAAATATGATTTGATTTAATTAGTTGTCATTTGATTAGATGGGTCATGCTTAGCTTAGGTGATTTGATGTCCCATGCTTAACATTTACATCTAATATTTTGAGAATCTATCTTGGCAAAAATAAGAGTCACTTTATTTTATATTTTTATTGAGCTATAATTGTTAAAAGAATTATTATTTGAATCTTAAGAAATGAATTTGGTGGAATCCTAAGCCCTAGTACCTCTTGCACCAATTGTATATTATTGTATATTTTTATTAAATTTAAAAACTCGAATCTTCACAAGTCTCAACGAACCTTTTACTACAACAAAGTTGAAATCTCATCAGTGATTGATCACAAGAAATTCAAGTTGATTGTGTGCAGGTGTTTATTGAAGATCTAAGAAGATTTGAAGACGAAGAAGATTTATGATTTGGGTTCATAATCTTTGGTGTGCACAATAATTTTTTCGGGTAAAGAGGATCCAACTATAATCGGTTTATCTTTGTGATAGATTGGATTGATTAGTTGAGTTGATCGGCATCAATACGATTTTTTGTGATTAAAAGTATTGATTGCAAAATCTTGACAATTACTTTGGTAGTTGTTATTGGATAGATCTAAGAACCTGACAAAGGAGTTTATTGGGATAAACGGAAGAGCCTTTTGTCGAACTCATATCACTTGATTGAAAAGAGTTGTTACCGAACAGATTTGTTGTTCCTTTACTGTTTGGAATACGAACCAAAGGAATTGTTCCAAGTGCATGACTTATTAACAAGTTGGAGGCGCAGGGATACAGACGGAACTAGGTGAACTATAGGTTTAGTTGCCTGGTCTCAACTATACGAAGTTGGTTTGATTTTGTATAGCGGCTTAATCCTGAGAGTATTCAATTCTGGACAAGGTCCCAGGGTTTTTCTGCATATGCGGTTTCCTCATTAACAAAATCTTGCTGTGTCTTTTACCTTTCTATTTCTGCAATTATAATTGTTTTTATTATAATTAGAAGTAAAATACAAAAAGGTTAATTCCTATTTACTTGATAGTAATCCTATTGTGTTTGGTTAAGTCCGAACCATTTATCAAGTAAACATACTTCGTTGTTGTATTGTCTCGATCTTGTATCCATAGTCAATCACACAAGTTATCTTGTTGTCGTATTGTCTCGATCTCGTATCCATAGACGATCACACGAAGTGTGAACCGATTAGTTTTATTGTCTCGACTCGGTCTATTGACAATCACTTTCGGAGAAAGGACTTATAGGTGGAAAAGTTTTAGATTGAGGTATATTTGGGTACCCTCGTCTTTTCAATTGGTATCAGAGTAGGAAAACATGAAAAGATCTAACAATCTATGTTTTGTGCGATCCAACCTATAAGAAAATGAATCCTATGTACGATTCAGTTAACATAATGGCAGGATTTGACTACTTCAAAAAATCGTGGTGGAAGACACGAATAAAGTATGTAATACTCTTATTCCTAAATTTTCTAGGAATTTGAATTAAATCTATGCATGTCTTGGGTGACTTACATAATCCTTCGGATCCGATAGAGTTGTATATCATTGTGGTTGTTACTAACTGTGACAATGATACAATTCGATATGAGACAGGATGTATCTAGAAAATGCATAAGATTCCACTCAAAAAAATTCATTACTATATGAACCATGACTATTGTGTTCTTGAAAAATCTGGAATCTTAAATATATTTTGGATGGATGAACTACCAAAGTATATATATGTACATTTTTAGAACAAAGACTGGCAATGTATCGCTATCTAGGATGCGATTTTGGAAACCGTGTAACATTACAAGGAATGTTTTTTCAGTTAATAATTCTATTAACAATGGATTGCTTCATACACCTCACAACTATTTTAATTAAGCAAGTGATCTTTTGAAATATTACAGGATTTATGATTCTAATGGTATTTTTAAAAAATATCATATTTTGTTCAAATGTATTTCTGCATACTCTAGTAAAAAATTCTTTAGTGAATTTCAAGTGATGTTATCAATTTCTGATAATCAAAGAGTAAACAGATTTTTGGACAAAAACATGGAATCAATCCAAGATAAAGATCCAGACCATGAAAAAACGATTTTCCAAAAGAAAGACCTAGATATAAAATCGGAATTGTTTCCCCACAAGTCTTGGTTTCCGATTTTGGTAGAATTTCCTAATGCTAGTTATTTCCGGTTTTTGAGATCTATTCTTCCTATAAAAGATAATCTCTTGCTATGTTTTCAAACATATTGGGGAAGATTGATCGAAACCGTAACTAGGGTTTTTCATATGTTCGCAAATATGAGAAAAAGGAAATAACGAGAAGAAAACTCTAAAACAGATAAACTGGTTTTAAACCCTTTTATTCCTCCTGGAGATATTGAGAAAATCAAGTATCCTCACTTGATCAAAGACAAACATGATCATACAATCTTCGTGGATAATAAATTCTTTGAAAGATATCAAGCTTTGAAGGGAGCAAAATTCACTGCTAAGAAAAAGTTCGATCCAGATGTTTCAGAAACCAATTATGTGAAGTGTGTTTAAGACCGAATCTGGGGAAATTTGTTCGGGTTTGAAAAATATTCACCTGATATAATAAGAATCTTTTATGCTAATATTCGCAATATTAATCATGAAAAACTTACTTTTAGTACTTTGCTTGGAAGTACTGTTCATCATGTCGACAGAAAGGTGATATCAAAAATCATCAATTACAATGTGAAAGGGAATCATATGATTACCGGTTCTGAAATTGAGCACGATAACATTTCAAAACTTATCACTGGTAAAACTGTCGAATGAAAAAAGGGAAAGATGATAACCAAAGATGTACCCTTCTACTTAAGGATTTTTGGTAAACTTGCCGTAGCAACTCTGTTTGCTTGTACAAGAGATTCTTCACAATGGAGTAAAGAATTTTCTGAATTTATATACTACCTTCTAGAAGGCAAAAAACAAATTGATATTTGTGGATTAATTATCAGTCAAATGATTAAGATTATTGAATCTCTCAATACCACAGGATTCCATAGAAATCTCGAATATCCCTGTCTTATCACCAAGTTGTGTGAAAATGCAATAGGAAAAAGCTTTGGAGATGAGAAAGATACCAAAACTGTCTCTCAGGGAATCATCAAGCGGATGAGTGGAACTCAAAAGGGATCTAGTATCTCATATGACCAAGCATATAGCAATGGAGATCTCATGTTCCACATTCTACGTCTTGGGAGACAATTAGACTGTATTCAGAAAAAGTTGGCCTATGCCTATAGAAATAATCTGGAAACTCTTGAAGGAATCCTAACGATCAATAATGAGTTTCTAAAAGGAGAACAAGAACAAGACTCTGAAGAGGAATCTGATGAGCAAACAAATGAAAACTAATTTGTCATCAAGAAAGAAAATAGACATAAGTTTTTGATTATTTTAATAAAGTCTATTATGAATAAAATTATTAGGTTATAATTTTTATTGTGATAGTTTTTGGTTTACATAGCCTGTGCTTGGATGCTTTATATTATTACTATGTATGTTTATGGGATGTTTGATTTCGGTTTTCATAACCTTAATATTCGGTCTCATATATTGTTGTGAACCCTTATGGTTTGGGTGACTTTTTGGTTTAGAAGGATTAAGTTCTAGCCCATGTTGGTAGGCTTTATCAAAGGATCATGAGGGGTTCTGATTGAAACAATATGTGAAAAATTCACAATATGTTAAATTGTTTGGTTTAGCATAAAAGCATATGTGTTTCGGGGTTTCAACTTTTGCTTGCAATAGTTAAAACCGGTTTTCAACCTTTCTCTGGTAAAGGTTGGTTGTTGTTTTTCTTTTGTCTTGCATGAGGATGACAACATAATGATATTTCGATATCAATTCTTCCTGGAAAGAAGATGCAAACATATTGGAGAAAAGGATGCGAAATTTGAGGTAACGACTTTGTTAGTTAATCGATTTCCTGTTTAAGAAAAGCTTGATCTTATTGCGTATATTTATTACTTTTTCTTAACAAAATTTCGGTACAATTGATGTTTTATTCCATTGTTTGTGTATGGATGTGTGTGTGATTCAATTGTTTCCGGTTAAGAAAAACTGTTGTTATCTTGCTTTATTGTATGGTATCAATCGTTTAAGCTTACAAAATTTCGGTGCAATTGCGGTGCTTTAATGTCTATGTTGTTTCAATTGCTTCCGGTTGAGGTAAATAATTATGCAAGTTGATTTATTTGATTTGTATGAATTGTTTATGGTTTAACAAAACAATTGTTTATGGCTTAACAAAACAATAGGTTTTCGGGATGAATTGTTTAGTCCAATTAGATTCCGGATAAGAGAAGCTAAGTTAATTTTGATCTTGGTTAGACTTATCAAAGTGGAGGTTTCGATTATTCAAGTCTAATCGAATGCCTTAACAAGAAATGCTAGTTAACTAACCTAGTACTTGTCTTGTGAAAGGTCAAAGTTATATGGATAATTAGAACCTGATGAGAAAAATAGAGTTATCTTTATTTTGGTCTTATCGAACAAGCGATTGTATTTGTGCAATCGGTTTAGCAAAGGAACTAAGGTGTTTACGCGATTTTTGATTTGCTAAACTATTAGGGAAAATTGTTCGGGCAATTGTTTCCTTGGTAACATATCAAAACAAAATTACTTTGTAGTTTTAGTTTTGATATTGGTTATCAAAAATGGTGTGTGGAACCCTCGTGCTTAACTCTTATAGGTTGCAAGTCTTTTAAGATTTGTAAGATCCTTTCGGTTTGTCTTTTATTTGCTCGTACCTTTGTCATTTTGTGACAAAAAAAGGGAGAAATATATGGAGTAAACAAGTGATACTGGTATTGATTTATATTGATTGGCATCACTAAGGGAAAAGACAATGGTGCTTAAACGTTTTATCTAACGAAAGAGTAAATCATAGACTAAGGGGGAGTAACATATCATATTGATGTTTGTGGTTATCTTAACTACAAAGGGAATAACAAAGACGTGCGGATTGAAAATCTACCTATCTTACCTTTAGGGGGAGTATTAGCTTTGTTATTATAATGTCAACATCAGCATTTATGGATTGAATGTATACAAGTTATTGTGCTGTTGAATTTGGGAATCAAGAGTATGTGTAGTGAATTCTTGTAATTTGTTTATCCATATGATGTAAGAGTTTTTTCACTAAAATTGACAAAAGGGGAGATTGTTATAGCATGGCTCGGTTGAACCCACCAAGCGTTGGTATGTCAAGTTTGGTTGTCATATTTTAGTGAATCAAAACTCATTTAAAGAGTCGCTTGATTATATGCTAGAGTCAACTTCGTATAGGTTAGCTTGAAAGTTTTAGGATATGAGACATTACAAGTATTACGTGAAGATTTGAAGAATGTGAAGAAGTAAGGAGCTACAACGACGACATCATCCTTCCACTTGAGGTTAGTAATATTTGACTTGAACTGTTTCATTCCCTAACGTATCTTTCAAGTCCTGCATATTGAAAACAAAACTACGAAGCTATGAATGATTATACTTTAGTTAGACGTAGTATTAAGGAATACAATACGAAGTATAACGCTTTTCTTTTTAACTTCGTATATAAGACATCGACATAATCGTTTGAATGCTATTGTGATTATGTATGGGTAAGAGGTGAAGATTTCATCCTAGGAAACAATGTTTTACATTCGTTTAAAGGAAGTAAATTCATGAACTTGTTTTATGAATCGAAAGGGAAATCGCTAGGCTTATTGGTATTGTTATTCATTGCATATCTTTTGAACTACCAATATGTGTGTTTAGTATAACCGCTCATGACTTGTTTATGTTCTTGGTAAAACTATTCACAAGGCCTGACTTTTGTATTGGTATGACTTTTATTAGTGAAACTGATCTTAAGTAATCACCTTAGATGGTATGATCGATTTGTTGTAATTGGTATGACCAACTCTAGGCAAAGGGGAACCGATCCTAGTAAGAGGTGCAACCGATCAAAAAATGGGAATCGATCCTTGTAAGAGGTGCAACAAGTTTCTAGATATTGGGAACCGATCCTATGAACATGTGCAACACGTTTTTAGATATTGGGAACCGATCCTATGGACATGTGCAACAAATACAAGTTAGA
>JAJJMB010005871.1:865568-941272 GCA_023531105.1 Papaver atlanticum | reverse complement strand
CGAGAATTGATGCCTATTTTTTCGAATCTATGACGCATATCAATCCTATTTTGGACTAACAGGATAACACGAAACAAATTCTACGCCCAACTCCGACTACAACTGCCCCAAATCCGATAACAGAACCCGGTAAACTTCCAACGCCTCTGTTTTGCTCTAATTCGATCTCTAGCCAATTTGGGTTCAATGCAAAGACTTTACCAGGCCTGTTTAGGCCTAAGGAGTAAACCCAATCAATTTCAGCCCTTTAATCTCCATAAAAATCGATCAAAACTCCAACCCTAAATCTGCCTGTGCGCTGGTTTCTTTTCCCGCCAATTTCCAAAATTCAAAAGGTAGGGATGACCTCCCCTTATCCGGACCAGGGGTGCGAATAGCAAGTGGATATCCCTTAGTAATCTGGGTGCCCCTTAGTAATTTTTTTCCCATGAGCGCAAAATCCACTTTTCGAGCCAATTTCGCCGCAAAAGCTTATTTCTCCAAAAACACCTACAAAGAGATAAAATACCAAAATAAGTACAAAAATGGGTACTAACAATATACACAATAGAGATAAAAATAGACACATAAATGCGTCTATCAGCGAATTATTGGGTGAGGTTGTTGTACCCCCACTTTTTCATCTTCATCATCGGAGACCATAAGAGTGGCTTGAATCTTATCCATGTCTTCCTTAATTTATGGGAACTTAGTGGCAATCACAAGTAATTGTTCTTGGACACACTTTACCTTGGCATTAATCCTATCAACACCTTTAAGAATTTGATGAAGAAGATTCATGGAGGAAGTATCACATGACCCATCAAAGTTGTCATATCTTTGTCTCTTGCAAGCATTCTCCTTTATACATTTGAAAGTACATGGACGAACCACCTTGGGAGTTCCAATGGAGTTGCCGATCGGAGCAATGGAGAAGGTGCGACAACTTTTCTCAATCAAGCATGGATAGCCTAACTTCTTGTTGGGAGAAGTCATAGACAACATTTGATAGATGATGAACCCACAAATGTCAAGACTTTGAGTTCCCGTCTCAAGGAAATAGACCAACTCCGCAAACTCACGACTCCAACGAGAATTCTCAATCATGGAGGGACAAAGATTGGATATACCAATTTTTCCAAAAGACATCAAAGGAAGACTAAGATTATTGGTAGGAAATTTTCCCATATTCCAATAACAACTCTTACCACAGAGACCAATAGAAATGGTTTCATAAGAAGGTCTTTCATTAATAGGTCTTGGTAGGCGGAAATTTCCCAAGGGGATTTTAGTAATCCTTGAAATCAACTCTTTATATTCACATGAATCCTGTGTCTATTTATCATGGTCTTGAATTCCATGTCATTACAATTAACATCATAGATGTTAGCATAGAAGATTCTAGTAAGAGTGTCAAAACCTTCACCAAGACCATCAAAGATGTTACCAAGATTGAATTTTTCAAAACAAATCAAATCCTATTTATGTCCACTAGTAAAATCCAACTTCTTTTCTAGAATAAACCCTTTAGAAGAAATTCTTTCAAAAACATTCTCACAAGAATCATTAACAAATCTAATTCTAATGGAATTTTGGTCTATTGGTAAATTCATGTTAGAAGAAGATGAAGAACCCAATTTTTTTGAACCTTCTTTTGAAACCTTGAAATTCTTCATGAGATCTTAAAAAATCCAGAGACTAGTGGAAGAGATGACTTACTTGATATGTAACTTGAAAACCCCTTTACTCCTTTTGACCTTGAAGAAGATTAATGGAGCAAAAACATGAACCCTAGAAAGGTTCACGTACGTGGACGAGAAGAAGGGAGGAAGAAGAAAGAGGTACGCGTACAACTTCTTTTATATACCCAAAAATGGGCTTGGACCTGTTTCTGAACCGCAACCTATAAGAGGAAAGTAAGATTTCTTGGGTGTTTCAAACGCCAAGGTTATGCAACAAGCCAAGGCACATAAACGTGCAAAACGACAGTGCAGTAGAAAAAAGGAAAAAATTAACCCAGGTACAAACAAATCAAACAGTTTCTTGCCCCATCTCAAGATATGTACAAATGGGGTAACACCAACAAGTTACCAAGTGGCGAGATGTGTAGAGAGATCCTCATGCACTACTTCCGGTTGATATTTGTGAGTAGTACCGGTGATATAATCATAGTAATGATGATAATCAGGGTTAACAGAGCTTCCTAACTTTCTTTTCATATGATCAGAAAGAAGATTTTCCCGATGTATTACACCTGTGTCAACATGAGAACCTGTTTTATTAGACTCACCAGTGATGACAATGTGTTTAGTTCGTACATCATGATTGCATTATTTTACATGTACCAAACTTTTATCGGATAGATTCTTATTCTTAACTGAGTTAAGCTATTCTAAGAATCTAAAAACGTTTTCAAATGCTCTAAATAGATCTTTGTCAATTGATCCATCACGATAGTATTCCTCAAAGAGATTAAGAGTTAATCAAGTGAGATTCCAAATCTTTGAGCGTAAAGAACGTTTTTTCAATCTTCCTTTCTTTTTAGTTTTTCCTTTATATTGTTTCTCATCATCTAAGTTTTCCAAAGTCATAGATGAGGCGGGATTATCACAAGAGACCAAAGGTCTAAAAAATAATCCACGAACAATATTTACGGAATTATGGCGTGCGTTACAGATGCCAAGAGCGAGTTTATTAATGGAGTTTCCCATAGAGACACACCTTTAGGAAACAGTCAAACACAAACTTATTAGGTTTATGATGTTTGCCTGCTCTGATACCAATTGAAAAAGTGGGGGTACAACAACCTCACCCAATAATTCATTTATCAATCTGTATGGACTAACTCCAATATACTTTTAAGAGAATCAACTAGAATGTCAGACTCAATCTTAATAAAAAGTATATCAAGGAGTTATATCTCAATTTCTCGATTCAATACTTACTCAAGCAAATAGAAATCTACGATTTTAATTGAATACAAGAGAAATTTAACTTGAACGGTACCAAAGACCAATGTTCAAGTATCAATCAATTTCAATCAACAACCAAAGGTTGGATTTACCAATTGATCGATTTAACGCACAACCTGTGATATTTCAATTATATAACAAAATATAATGCGGAAAAGAAATAACACAAACACCAGAAGTTTTGTTAACGAGGAAACCGCAAATCCATAAAAACCTCGTGACCTGGTCCAGATTGAACACACATTGTATTAAGCCGCTACAGACACTAGCCTACTACAAACTAACTTCTGTCTGGACTGTAGTTGAACCCCAATCAATCTCACACTGATCCAAGGTACAGTTGCACTCCTTATGTCTCTGATCCCAGCAGGATACTATGCACTTGATTCCCTTAGCTGATCTCACTCACAACTAAGAGTTTCTACGACCCAAAGTCGAAGACTTTAATAAACAAATCTGTATCACACATAAAGGTCTACAAGAATAGATAAATCTGTCTCCCACAGAAATACCTACAAGTTTTGTTCTGTCTTTTGATAAATCAAGGTGAACAGGAACCAATCGATAACCCGGACTTATATTCCTGAAGAACAGCCAAGAATTATCAATCACCTCATAATAATCTTAATCGACTATCGAAACAAGATATTGCGGAATCACAAACGATGAGACGAAGATGTTTGTGACTACTTTTCTATCTTGTCTATCGGATAAATTAATATCAAGCCAATCTTACGATTGTACTAAAATACGATAGAAACAACAAGATCAGATCACGCAACTACAAAGAGAATAGTTTGGTTTGGCTTCACAATCCCAATGAAGTCTTTAAGTCGTTAACCTACAGGGTCTCAGTAGAAACCTAAGGTTAAAGGATAATCGACTCTAGCTTATACAACTAGTATCACACAGGAGGTGTGGGGATTAGATTTCCCAGTTGCTAGAGTTCTCCTTTATATAGTCTCCAAATCAGGGTTTGCAATCTAAGTTACCTTGGTAACAAAGCATTCAATATTCACCGTTAGATGAAAACCTAATTAGATTCAAGCTAATATCTTTCAACCGTTAGATCGAACTTAGATTGTTATACACAAATGAAACGCACGTTCATTTAGGTTTGTGTAACCGTACCTAAATGTGTACACCTAGTTGGTTCAATAGTAGTTAACCAAATGGTTAACCATATGAGCACTTTCATATCAACCTTATTCATCTTCACCATAACTAGTTCAAATGACTAAAAAGAACTAGTTAGAGAGTTGTTCAATTGCTTAGATCTCATAGAAGTATACAAGACACAATCGAAGCAAAAACGATTTTGATTCACTCGAATCGATTCATGAACTTTATAGACACGGTTTGCAAATATGCATTCCTTAGTTTATATAAGTTTAAGTTCACGAATAAACCATTTTTATAAAATAACCCACTCAAGTACGCTCACCGTACGCATACTTAAGTACCCGGATTGAGTTTGTTTTCATTTCACAAACTTCAGCAGAAATTCACGGGACGTGAACTTCCGACAGTACGCGGACTTTAGTTCTGGTTATCCTGACTTACACAAGTATGAGTTCACATACAATGTTTATATCCATTCAAGGTTATATATTATAAACTCTCATTTCAATCATTGAAACATTCTTAGAGGATGTTAAATAGAGGTTATTCACACACTATTTTTCATCAAAGCAATTTTCAAGATATTGAAATAATCAACATGACTTTCGTCACTTGTAAAGATGAACTTGGCCAAAGCGAAAGCTTACCAACACATATTTCGAGAAATATATAAGCGAGATAAACTTGGCTCGAAATAGCAAATGTGTATAATCGAAGTCTATATAGCAATACGAATTTTGTCTCAAGATAGGAGATAGAGTAGATAAACTTTTGAGTGATAGATAAGTTTAAGTATCCACATACCTTTTAGTCGATGAAGTTCCACCAGTTCCTTGAGTAGTTCTTCGTCTTTGTATGATGAATGCCGTGGAGTCTAGAGCTCAAATACACTTTTATCCTAGTCCGAGACTTAGCTATAAGTAGACTAGAAATCAAGACTTATAGTTTTGGCAACTAAACTTGACAAACAAGCTTGAGATAGCAACACCTGCGAGTTCGACCAAGCAGTGCTCTAACAATAACAATGAGAAATCAGTAGCTCTCAATCATTGTTATACAGTGTCATAGTATCATTACACAGCATCAAAGTCCAATTGTATCACAACTTTGACAACAATACTATGGTGATATGTATCACTCCCCCTTAGTCAATACTTCATCTCACATGAAAACACTCCCCCTTACATAATGATCCATAAACCAAATGTGTTTGTAGTGTGGACTACACATTAATTCTCCCCCTTTTTGTCAATATAAATTGGCAATGGTACGAAAACTAGTGGGATCATAATGAAATTCTCATAGAGATACTTCATGACTAAAAGAGAACATATCAACTTTGTTTAGATGCAATCATATAGTCGAAACTAAATGCATTCATCAAGGAGTTCATAAAGATACAAGAAAACTCCTATAATATTCCACAGCCGCACTCCCCACAAAGATTTTGGCAATTAAGCACAAGTTCAATTAAGAACTCTCCCCCATATAATGTCATTCCCGAAAGAACAACAAGAGCGACCTTATTTTTACAAGAAATGAATGATTTCTTTGGACATTAACAAATTACATGAAACATGAATTTGTATCCAGAAAACTCAATTAAATTAACCACAAGAGACCCCATGTTAATTTAATCAGAAATGCTCAACATAAGATAATTTACGGATCCACACAGTATTTTTACAAAGAAGTGGATCAGGGAAAGACCAATACTGCGGAATATTCAAAGATTCATTCTATTTTTCATCAATATTTTCATAAAGACATATAATAGACTTAATCTTTGCAATCAAAAGTTCATCCTATCTTCCATCAATATTTGCATAATGACATAATAGGCTTAACTTTTGACATGTATGGGACAATCATAGTTCATGGACGCAAACACACATATCCCATAAATTTTTTGCAATATATAAAACCAATAAAGATTAATACTACAAAATCATCTTCCAAATAAACTTTAGAATTTAAATAAATAAATCTAAAAACATTGCAAGATGAAAAATCGTTGGAAATAGCTATGTGTACTCACAATGATGGCTATTCCAAACCCTAGTTATCCTTCTTGAAACACAAGAATAAATTCTCATAAGAAGTTTCCTAGACAAAATAAAATCAACAAGCAAAAATCAAAAGACTCCTAAACCAACAAAACCGATCAAGAGCGGAAATCAAGGACCACTTTTGAAACCCCCACGAGTCTTGAGTCCTTTGAGCTTGTGATTGACAGCATCCACTGCTTCTTCAGAGAAGATATTCTCATTGAGAAGATCTTTAAAATGTGTCTTCATGAGAACAAGGTCTGAATTAGCCTTTTTAAACTCAGTTCTTAACACATCAAGACCCTTCATAGTATCAACAAGTTGCAGTTTTGCTTCCTCAAAGTATTTAAGAAAATCGTAAACCTCTTCAGCGGAAATCTCTTCATCGTCCTCAATGTCTGAATAATTATCAGGAGATTGAGAAGAGGAATCCTCAACTTATACAAGAGTTCTTTTCTTATTTATATCGAAATCGAAATATATAGCTTTATCAACAAAATCTTCTGGAAAATCCCAAGAACAAGGTGGAGAAGACATTCTTGATAATATAAAAACTAGAGTGAGATAACTCAACTCAATAGGAAGGTAATATAAACGGTTTCAGGAAAACTTTTAGGGTTTCCAAAGTTGATTCGTGACATGTAACATGGGTACCCGTACGAACACAACTTGACCCATAGGAGGAACACAAAAGAAAATGCAAACCAAGAAAACCTGTTTGGAAAACAATATTTTGCTAAGTGAATATTTTCAAAAAACTCAGCTCAATAAATTTCATATCCTCACAAGAGAAAAATCTAGAGCATGAGTGTAGCATTTGTGTCACATTAAAACTTAAAAAGAGAGATATAATCAAGTACAAATACTTGTGCAAAAATGTATATGAATGATGATCCAGCTAAGAACGATAAGAGAATAGCTAGAAAAACAGAAAACATTTTGACTGAAAAAAAACCTGATCACATCTCACTCAACCAGGATTTTTTTTTTGTGTGAGATTTCAATCTTGTGATTAATTAGCACAAGTATGAGCTTTAAGCTCATCAAATGAATTGTTCTTGGTTAAACCTCTTTTTCCTAATCTTTGGAGGAAAAGCTTTTCTGATGCGAAAAGTTATCATCAAAATACGACGCATAGTATAGATTCTTACCTGAAGGGTTTTGACCAGAGTGATTTGACATCCTGTTGATGAGTTCTTTGTACCCTTCAATTATCAGATTTAGGTTGTCTTCCATATCTCCATTTTTACTTCTTCTTCTGGTACCTTGTTCACATCAAGAACAACAGTATCTCCCCTTTTAACTGAAGAAGATCCTTGATCTCTTCTGGGATGATTTATGTTAAGATTACTATCGCACACTTGAACATTTGAGGAATACATTGCACTGACTTTCCTGGAAGGATTCACAAAGTGAGTACTAAAACCAATTGGTTTAGACATACGAATGTCAGTTATACCTTTGAGAATTAAATCTAAGGTGTGTTGAAGTTGAACAATAAAATTGCCATTCAACCTAGAATTCCTTTTTTGTTCAACATGTCCTTTTGAATTACAAAAGAGACACAATTTCTGATCACATGAATGACTAGAGAGAACAGATTTAACACCATCATTGGGAGATTTCTTCTTTTCATGTGATGTGGAGATTCCTGGATTAGAGGAAGATTCACGCACATCTTTTCCAATAGGAAGAGATTGCGCTTTAGCTTCTAGAACTGAAGTCTCAGTTGAGTTAGAAGCGATTGGCATAGTGGACTCTTCAGAACATCCTTGAATAGAGAGTTTACTCAAAAGAATTTCAATTTCCAAGAAATCCTCTTTGAGTTTAGCCTCTAGAAAAGTTCGTGAAGAACAGACTAAAGCGTTTTAATCATGGAGAATCTTTAATTGAGAGTCATGATCATTTACCATACCAATAAGCACATTGACTTTGTGTTTCAACCGATTAATTTTACCAGCCTGGATGCTAATAAGTTTTAAAATCACACTCTCTTTGGCTGCTTCCCTATAGTCAACAGAGTCAGACTCGTTCGAAAGGTAATCGAGGTAACACTTATTGGTGCAGTCCTGTTTCGTTGGAACACAATGTTCATCTAAATTCGAGATAAACAAATCTTTCTCTTTAATAGATTTCATGAAAACCGAACTTTTATTTCTGATGTTGCGTTTATCTGAGATAATACTATTGTCCATAGAGACAGATCGCTATAAACAAAAACTTATGAGGTCTTAAACATGTCTGCCTGCTCTGATACCAATTGAAAATGCGGGGGTCTAACAACCACACCCAATATTTTGCTTAGCAATCTGTATGGACTAACTCCAATATACTTTCAAGAGAATCAACTAGATAGTCAGACTCAATCTTAAGAAAAGTATATCCAAGAGTTATATCTCTATTTCTCAATTCAATCTGCAATCAAGCAAGTGTCAAACAATTTAATCAACAACCCAAAGGTCGGATTCACAATTGATTGAACTTACGCACAACCTGTGATATTTCAATTATATAAACAAATATAATACGGAAAAGAAATAACACAGACACCAAAAATTTTGTTAATGAGGAAACCGCAAATGCATAAAAACCTTGGGACCTAGTCCAGATTTGAGCACCACACTGTATTAAGCCGCTACAGACACTAGCCTACTCCAAGTTAACTTCGGACTGGAATGTAGTTGAGCCCTAACCAATCTCACATTGATCAAGGTACAGTCGTGTTCCTTACGCCTCTAGAACCACGCCGGATTCTGCGCACTTGATTCCCTTAGCTGATCTCACCCACAACTACGAGTAGCTACGACCTAAAGTCGAAGACTTGATAAACCAATCTGTCTCACACAGAAAAGTTTATTGAATAGATAAATCTGTCACCCACAGAAATACCTAGAAGTTTTGTTCCGTCTTTTGATAAATCAAGGTGAACAGGAACCAATTGATATACCGTACTTATATTCCCGAAGAACAGCCTAGAAATATCAATCACCTCACAATAATATTAATCGTATGGTAGTGAAACAAGATATTGTGGAATCACAAACGATGAGACGAAGATGTTTGTGACTACTTTTTATCTTGCCTATCGAAGAATAAATCTCGAGCAAATCTTAGAGAAGATAGTACTCAATACGATAGAAAACAACAAGATCAGAACACGCAACTACATAGAAAATAGTTGGGCCTGGCTTCAAAATCCCAATGAAGTCTTCAAGTCGTTAACCTAAAGGATTTCGTAAAAAACCTAAGGTTAAAGGAGAATCGACTCTAGTCGCAACTAGTATTACATATGAGGTTTGGGGATTAGGTTTCCCAGTTGCTAGAGTTCTCCTTTACATAGTCTTCCAATCAGGGTTTGCAATCAATGTTACCTTGGTAACAAAGCATTCAATATTCACCGTTAGATGAAAACCTGATTAGACTCAAGCTAATCTATTTCAACCGTTAGATCGAACTTAGCTTGTTACACACAAATGAAAAGTGACTTCATTTAGATATGGTTAACCGTACCTAAATGTGTACACCTTGTTGGTTCAACAATAGTTAACCGAAGTTAGCCATATGAACACTTTCATATCAACCTTATTCATCTTAACCATAACTAGTTCAAATGACTCAAATGAAACTAGTTCTAGAGTTGTTCAATTGTTTATATTCTCATAGAAATATACAAGACACAATTGAAGCAAAATCGATTTTGATTCACTCGAATCGATTCATGAACATTATAGCCACGGTTTGCAAAAGATTGCATTCCTTATTATATAAATGTACTAGTTCATGAAGAAACCGATTTTAGAACATAACCTACTCAAGTATGCAAACGGGTACGCATACCTAAGTGGCCGGACCAAGTTTGGGTTCGCTAGTATGCGAACGGGTACACATAGCTTCCAAAACTCAGTCGAATTTCTGGAACTAGAAACTCACGCCAGTACGCATACCGGTATGCATACTTAGTTCCCGGACTTTCAGTAACCAACCAGTACGCATACGGGTATGCATACCATGGTTCCCGGACTTGGAATATCTTGCACAAAATAGCATACAAGTACGCATACTATTTTATATCTAATCATGGTTATTTGTTCTAAACTCCCATTTCAATCATTGAAACATTCTCGGAAGACGACAATAGCTGTCTCACACAAACTATTATCTTCAAAGCAATTTTCAAGTGATCAAATGATCAATACGAAACATTCCGAGTCTACATCAAATGACTGTCTCACACAAATCATGTAAGATGTTACCAGGCGATTTTCAAATGATTATCTTTTGACTTTCGTCAAGAATATAATATGAACTTTGTTAAAGAGAAAGATTACCAACACATATTTTGAGAAATATGTAAGTGAGTTAAACTCAGCTCGAAATATCAAATGTGTATAATCGAAGTTTATATAGGTATATGACTTTTGTATCAAATAGGAGATAGAGTACATAAACTTTTGAGTGATATATGAGTTCAAGTCTCCACATACCTTTTGTTGATGAAGTTCCACAAGCTCCCCTTATTAGTTCTTCGTCTTCAATCGATGAACGCCGTGAAGTCTAATGCTCAACTACACTTTCTATCCTAATCCGAGACTTAGCTATAAGTAGACTAGAAATCAAGACTTATAGTTTTGTCAACTAAACTTGACAACAAGCTTGAGATAGCAACGCTTGCGAGTTCAACCGAGCAGTGCTCTAACAAATTGTCTCTTCAGCACGCCAACAGATATCACAGGTAATATATATATATATATATATATATATATATATTGTCATTATAGGTAGCCCTTTTATACTCTATGGAGTGTATATCTCTTATGCATTTCCATGCAAAGAGTTTGATACGATGTGCCACCTTACAACCCCATAGAGCTTTCCACACTTTTTGTTCACCATCGCCCATTAACTTGTACGTCTCTGTCATTGAAAGTCAACATTTTATAAATTCTTTTCACTGAAAATTTTCCATCCTTAGCCGGCATCCAAATCATAATGTCTTCCTTACTGTTATCTGTGAAAAGTGCTTGGATCTTCAGGGAAGTGTTGGTATCAAACAAAATATTCAGTAAGTTGATATTCCATTGAGAAGAATCATGATTAAATAGTTCTGCAACATATTCATAAAATCGAAAGAGCTCATTCATGGGAGTATGTGGATGATTCATACCAGGAATCCACCTATTATTCCATATTTTTTTTCCCTGCTATTATTAATTCCCATGAAGTAATTTTGTTGAACAATATGAAGATCTTTTGTAATACTATTCCATGTATAAGAGCAGTTCTTAGCTGAGATATTCTGATGAATTATATCTCCTCTTTTGAAGTACTTACTACCCAGAATCTGGGACATCAGATTGTTAGGTTCATTGCATATTCTCCATGAAAGTTTAGTGAGCATGGCTAAATTAAGTTTCTCCAAATCTCTAAAAGCTAGACCACCCATATCTGCAGGCCATCAAACATTCAGCACGCCCCAATAGTGGGTGCTAAAAATCCTGATTTAAACCTTTATTTATAAAATTTTATACATTTTGTAGAGATATTACTTTTTGGCTTAGCCATCTCCAATATTGCAAGGTTTTAACCTTAAGATATGTAGGTGGTTAGAACTAATTTAGAAACTAAACTAATTTTCATTTCTTTTTTTCTTATTTGGCTTATTTTAATTTTTAACCAAACAAAATTTAGGAAAAATGAACAGTTTTTTTTCAATCAGCAAAAATAAGAATTTTCATTAGGAAATCTTATAAAAATAAGAAAAAGAAACAAAGGATAATATTGACTAGCTGCTAATCAAAACAACCAAAATATTTGGCAAGCGCCTAGCCAGAAGGCTCCCAGCCTATAAAGCCAAAGAAAGCAAAAATTTACATCACATAGAAATTATTCCACTTAGTGTTAACTTGATCTAGATAAACTCCTTACATTGAGTCGGAATTCTTATACCAAAAGTAAATTTGAGATTTGATTTGTACTATAATGGGCCAGAAGTCTGCTATCCCATTGTTAAAGATTATATCATTCCTATATTTCCAAATTATCAACAAATTATTGCCGATAAAAGTTTCCATAGAGTCGTGACCAATTAGAAAAGAAAAATTATGCATTCGACACCACCCTTTGATAAGAACGCGCAATTGGGGGATATGGAAACTAATTAATTGGGTGATATGATAATAGGAAAAAATAACGATTTAAATAGTAAAACAGAGTTACCCCTTATCCATGTATTTTAACTAATTCATAATCTACCCCTCACTAATCATATTTACTGGTTAACTATAATTAGCAAAGTTAATAGATTAGTTTGATAATAATTAGTATAAAGCATAATCACTTCACTTGGGTGAGAGTAGAAGGAATTTTTTTGAGGTAATACGAATTTGGTTAAAATGAGTGCTGATAGTGAACAAAAAAATGTCTCTAAGTCTTTTAAACAAGGGTTGTATGTTGAATCTTTAGCTGATCTTGCATTCGCTATTGTCACACCTGAAAAACATAGTACCGGCATAGATGAAGTATGAATACCATGTCGGAAACCTTCTTACTGGCAGGGTTTTCATAGTTTTATCCATGCCGACAAACAATAACCCCCAAATTTAAACCTCAGTCAGCATTGTATGCATAAAAACCATCATGCCGGCACCATAGTTACTATTTACCTACCAGAGAATATTCCTCCATATATACTGTCGGCATGGTCCTCTAACAGAAAATCAATGCCGACAAATCTTACAAAATGTACAGAAAATGGGTACTCCCAACTTATAGTGCCGACATTGTAAGTTATTTATCGAGCACGCCGGCACCATTTTTCGGCATTGAATACTTGTCAACTAACTACGCCGGAACAATATAGTGGCATGGTCTTCATCACTAATACAACGCCGGTGATGTAAAAAAATATCAGAAGAACACTCGCGTTGAATACCTGTCTTCATCATTTCCGGCATGGTCTTCATCACTTCCGTCATGGTCTTCATCACTAATATAATACCAGCGATGTAAAAAAAAGTGGGGAAGAGAATTTGAAAGGGAGTGGGGAATATTTAGGTTTGATTTAGTTTTTATTTATTTTAGAGGGTCGTTTAGTATTTCCGTCTCTAAAAAACACCCCTTAGCAAGAACTATTGGATGGGAAGATTAATTCATGTCCCCCAATTATGCGTTCTTTGATAACCATGTCAATGCAGTCTAGCATAACCCAAGGTATAAAATACCAAACACTCAATGCAAATGGGTAATTAAGTAAAAGATGCGTCATAGATTCTCCCCGTTGATGACACAAAAGACAACCATTTACTTGCAACTTTACTTTCTTATATAAGATTTCCATTGTGGGATTTTTTTTTTATGAAAGACCTGTCATTGAAAAAACCAATCTGTGTGGCCAACATCTGGACCAAATGCTCAGACTTTTGGGAATAATTTGGTTCTCATTTTCCATCCAAGAGTACGTGGATTTCACTGAAAAAATCCCATTTTTATCAACTGTCCAACAAACCGAGTTTCGACCTTTTTAATTTTTGATCTAAGGAGAGATTATATTAGATGATTTCCAAAAGTCTACCAAAGGAAGACAGGAAAAATAAAAAATAAATTACATGAACAAATTATTCCAGTCATTCATAATAGATCTTGAAAAATTAACATGAACTCTTCTCCCAGTGGCTGCAGCCCAAGACAATATCAAAGTTTTTGCATCAAAACCAAAATCGTCCTCTGTTTTGACGGTGTATTTGGCTTCAAATATGCGACTATTACGCTATCTGCATAGAGACCAGATAATTACAGCGGGCATTAAACTCCATATATAGTTACATTGCTCGAGAAAGTGGTATTATGCCAACAGTGAGCTAACATCTTCATGTTTCTTGGACTAGCCCATGCCAATGACTTGGCAACAACATTGACCAGACTTTGAAAGCTACCTTACAATGAAAAAAAAGATGTTCTTGTATTTCAGGATTATCTCCACAAAGTACACGAGAGTTGTGTAACTCGACGCCTTTAAGCAGGAGAATATCATGTGTGTTTAACTTACTGTTTAGCACACTCCAAACCAAGAGATTGATCTTACGTGGTATGATTGTCTTTCAGATGAATTAAAGTGAAAAATCATCAAGTCCGGCTGATTCAACTAGCTTAGAATATAATGATTTAACAAAGAAAATACCAGAAGAGTGTAGCGCCCATCTTCTAGTATCTTTTAACCCATCTAGAATTGGAGGGTCTCCGATAAGAGAAATAAGATCGACAAAATCAAGACTCTTCTGAAGTCAAAACTTCCAGTTTCCATCTAGGGTGATGATCATGTCCGCAATCTTGATATTCTAAATAACTTACAAAGATTAGGAAATACACTAGCCTTAGTATTCCGTCCACACCAAAGATCGTTCCAGAATGAGATGTTTCTACCTAAATGTATAAATAGAACTGAATGGTCACGTATTGAAGAAGCAGTATCAGCAATAACACGCCAACAAGAGACCATGACATTGATTAATACTACCAGGGATCCAAGATGAAAAATCACAGCCATATTTGCCTTCAATGATTTTGTACCATAATTTATTCTTTTCAACACTGAATCTCCAACCTCATTTAGCTAGCATGGCTAAGTTCATCAATATGAGGTTGCAAACGCCTAAACCACCTCTTTCCTTGGTAGCACTAACTATATCCCAGTTTACTAAATGTGAGATTTTTGTACACCTATAAGATGTGCGCCTAAATACAAAAATACAAACCGATAGAGAGGTTTTTGAATTAATATCTCCATCCCTCGCCTTTGAGTCATGCATGCACGTAGAGGTATAAATTGGGTTGTGCCAGCACGGGCACAGCCCAGCATGTGACTTAGCCCAACACGTTAATTTCATTGGACGGGCTGGGTTTGACCAATCGGCACAGTAGCCTAGCACAGCACGCAGCATGGATTAGCACGTGGCACGGCACAACACAGCACGTTAAAAAAGCACGTCATAATATGTATAAAATACTACACAACATGGCACAATACATCACATTTTGTGTATATTTCACAAAAAAACCTTTATTCTAGCCAATTATTGACATTTTATTATCGTTATGTTGACTTATTTTCATAACATTTATATTGCAAAATATAAAATAGATGTGCCCGGCACAGCACAGCACGGCACAACACGTTTATTTTTCTGGCACAGCCCAACACAACACGCCTTCTAGCACGACACAGCAAGGCACGCCATAATCTCCGGCATAGCACGGCACATAGCACGCGAAGTACGTGATTTCGTGGGATGGGCTGTGCTGGGCCGGCACGTTTTACACCTCTACATGCACGTAGCATGATGATGCAATTGTCCTTCCCTAATTAACATGTAATTCTGTAAACCTTCACCGACCGGATTGCCTGTTCCAAAAGCGCAACATATCCCATATACGTACCAAATATACCGTGGCAACGCGTCTCGCCTTATGTCGGTCATAGCAAAAGGCAGAGGATCTACAAAGACAAAAAAGATTCAATATATTCCTCTCCATTTGACCCTTATTATTAAGGAAAGAACATAAATAAAAATCATAGGCAGAATCAAGGATTTTTATAACATCGTGCACACCATTAATTAACAATACCAACTGGGAAATATGTTGATTCCGCGTGATTCGATCAACCCATCATCAGCGTTCATGTATATGATGTTGGAAATATAAGTTTTTGTTCGGCAGGTAAACTTCAGCGATCATTCCAGATACTATGTCTTTAATCCTATTGGAATTTATATATGTCTATATATAAACGAGTTCATACATCGTTGATTGCACACGTTAAGAATTCACTATAGCTGGGAAATTAATTATCTAACCGATGGATAAATCAAAAAACTATGTCTATGATATTGGGTTGGAAAAGATATTATCTAAAATCTTTGGTCGAAATGATGCAAATAAGCTCGTCTACGGGGTATTGGTTGCAGGACTCTTAATCATTCTACTTACTTCTTCCTCAATCCGTAAGTAGATTGTTTTTGTTTTTTTTTCATTTGTATTCTTAAACTTTTTGCAGAATATAATTGCATTTCGTCATGCATTTTAATTCTACGAAATGTGCATCATCGGTTGAAGTTTGTTTTCTGCCTGCAGTGAATTTGCAGTTGGCAGCTAACGCTGGATTGACACCGCTAATGGATGGAATTTGGAACTTGCCAGTGTGCAATGTATTTGAACCGAGGTCTGACTTTTGTGAGATTGAAGGAGATATTAGGGTCGAGGGTAAATCAGCTTCCATACATTTCACTTCATCGACAAATGAATCATGGAGAATTAAACCTTACGCTCGAAAAGGAGACAACGGCGCAATGAAAGATATTACTGAATTATCAATAAAATCATTTCTGGAGAATGACAAACAAGCATCAGCCCCTGACTGCAACATAAATCATAATACTCCAGCAATAATTTTTTCGACTGGAGGGTATGCAGGAAACCAGTTCCATGCTTTCACCGAAATATTGCTTCCACTTTATCTCACTTCTCATCATTTTCACCAAGAAGTTCAATTTCTGGTAACTAATTCACAACCTTACTGGCTTAAGAAGTATGAACCAATTATAAAACAACTATCTAGGTACCCAATCATCGATATCGACAAAGAAGTTGACATACATTGCTACCAAAAAGTAACAGTAGGTCTCAAGCATCATAAAGATTTGGGTATCGATCTCACGAAATCTCCAAAAGGCTATTCTATGGTAGATTTCGCTGAATTTTTAAGGATGTCGTACTCGTTGGAACGGTCCTCCGCAATAAAGATGGATAAAGATTTTCTCAACAAAAATGAGAAGAAAAAACCAAGACTACTAATCCTTTCACGGAAAAGAACAAGAAGATTTATAAATGAGGATGAAATTGTTACTATGGCCAAAGATTTGGGATATGAAGTGGTTGTAGCGGAACCCGGGGTGACAATAACTTCATCGAATTTCGCACACATTGTGAATTCATGCGATGTGATGGTCGCTGTGCACGGAGCTGGTTGTACTAATCTTCTGTTTCTTCCTTCTAATGCAATACTAATTCAAGTCTTTCCGTTGGGTCCTTTGGAAGAGTTTGGCAAGCATATATATGGAGATCCAGCTGAAGCAATGAACTTGAGATACCTTGAGTACAAGATAACAGTAGAAGAGAGCAGTTTGGTAGAACAATATCCAGCTGATCATGCCATTTTTAGGGATCCTCGTTCATTTTCAGAAAAAGGGTGGAGTGCAGTTAAGTCTGCATATTTAGACCAACAAAATGTAAAGCTTGATATTGGTAGATTTAAGAAAACTTTGTTGGAAGCACTTGAGCTTCTTCATCACTAGATAGATGATCAAATTCAAATTCAAATTCTTTTATTTATTTTACTTGCTTTAGTTGCTAATTGTTTGTCATATGTACATCAAGGGTTTAAAACCTTACGAAATGCAAAATGATCTCTTAATTTGTAATGAGTGATCTACGGTGCTTATAGCAGGGGGCATCAGGTGCGGAATGGCTCCTAAAGCCCATGTACGTATATTTACTGTATTGTCACAAATGTCCCAAAACATAGTTCAAATTGTTTATTTTTTCTTTTGCATCTACAAATTACAATGGGAGTTTTTTTTCTTTCTGTTTTTAGCATTTCTATCTTCAATCCTAGCGCCAGCACAGCTATAGTATAATCGTCGAGAAATGTTTATTTTATCAGGTAACTAGTCTTAATCTAAATTTTTGAATCCGATTCAAAATATTTTCACGTAATATTCTAATGATGGTTAGAAAATTATTACCTTCGTTTCTGAAAAGCGTTACTAAAAATGAAAGTAACACTTTTCCACAAACAGAGGGTGTATAAAATAGTTTGTCTCGTACAAATAAGTCTCGCAACCCCTATATGTGTGACATTTGGGCTTTGAGGTGGTAAATATGGATCAACTGACCAACTCATGCATATGGTATTCCCCGGGCCCATGGCCATGCTACTTAATACGTAGAGCAAGTTTAGTTGAGGCCGGCATATTTGCTCGTTTGCTTGTGGATGGGCAAACTCAATTTTGGAAAGTGGATTAGGTAAATGTAATTAGTGGGATCCATTTTTATATAAACATAAGTCGAAACCGATCAAAATGACATTACAATTAGTTGATAGGTCTGTAAAAGTCCCTCGAAGTGTCATAGTGGATGTTCTGATTGAGGTTGATAGGTTCATTTATCCAGTTGATTTCGTTATTCTAGATTCCCAGCATGTTCAGGACCCTAGTGCTCAAATACCGGTGATTTTAAGTCGCCCATTTTTAGTCGCGTCTAATGCTGTCATCAACTGTATATACAAGCTGTGTTGATATTAGAGTTCAGACCAGTATCTCAATTCATTAAGATTCGTAGGATATATCTTGATGTTGACGATCAAACACACATTTTGGTAAACATCGTTCACCTTAGTCAAAATCACAAACCATATATCTCTATATCCATCTTCTTAATCTATTCATATGATTTATTTGAATCCGGATATTGATGTCCATAGTGCGACAATCTGAGTAGATCTTTGTCACTTATATATGAATTGTAGTATGCTTGAGTGCAAACTCGTGTACAACAATTGGATTCGCATCAGGGTACTTCCTCTTGTAGTCAATGAGAGTATGCCAACTAAGGAGATTGTTTAGTGTCTTTCCTAGATTCTTCACAGGTAGTTAGAGTTTGGAGTAAATATTTTACGGGTACACCTCTTGTAAACCTACCCGAGACTATAACTCGGCCAATATGGCCACCTAGGGGTTCAAAGGCTTGTTGCACACGCTAAGTGCAACCGCGATGCCTGTGACAGTAAATTAGGATTTTATATTAGATTTGCTCGAGGACTAGCAAATAATAGGTTCGGGGGTATTTGATAGGCGCATTTGTGTGTTTATTTTGATTTGGATTCTCTATATTGTTAGTATTCATTTTGGTACTTATTATGGTATTTTATGTCTTTGTAGGTTTTTTTGGAGAAATAAACTTTTGCGGAAAAATTGGTTCGAAAAGTGGCATTTGAACCTCCGAAGAAAATCACTAAAGGCACCCCGAAAAAGTGTTAAAGGCACCCTAGAAATGTGTTATTGGCACCAGGAAGAGCCACCCAGGAATTTTACTATTTACTACCCAAAAATTATTATTTACACCCCATGAACATGTGCTAAATACACCCCAGCCGAGGAAAGGGGGAGACCAGTCTTCTTCCCAAATTCAAATTTCACAATTGGCGGGAAAATTGGGCATAAACGTAGCAGATTAGGGTTGGAGATTTGGACAATTTTTAAGGAGATTCAATCGTTGATTTACATGGGCTAGACTTGATATGGATATACAATGCTGGTATGGGTGTTTGATTGGGCTGAATTTGTCTAGATAATCATGTTGAAGCAAAACAGAGTGTGTAAAAGATGTCGGGTTCTGTTTGGCTTATTTTTGGAATTTCAGTGACACTCAAGGGCGGATACGATTTCCTAAGATACTTACCTATCTAATAAAGAGTTTGGGATGGATTTGACAGCTCAGAAACGCGTAAATCGATTAGCAGAGAGATTGTTTCCATAACTTGCACGGAAAAAAAACAACAAGTTTTTATGGTTGTTGAGGTGTGTAAATAGGTTGCGAGAGTCCCAGAAGAGCTTACACAAGTTTTAGAAGAAGTTTGGTAGACTTTAGAGGCAAGAACAAAGAGAAATCACAAGTTGTAGGAAACTTTTGTTGCTGTTGCTTTTCAAGAACACGAAGAACAAAAACTCAGAAAAACCGTTGTTTACATAACTGTCATTTTTTCCTTCCAGCACTGCTTCTTCTATGACAAATAGCTTTTATCATCTCTCTTGTAACAATGAGTTTGGAAACACTTATATCCGTCACAAACTCGCTGTATTCGCACTTTTACCTCTTTTCTTACACTTTTGAGCTATGAACCATTATTTCGAGCAGGTAATTAATATGAGGAGCTAAACCCCTTAGCTGAGGCGAAGGAGGAAGCCATTGTTCCAAGAAAAGTGGTATATTTCTATTTTAATTGATTTTTGCAATTTCTTTTATGATTATTTGGCTTGAATAAAAATTGATTTAAGGATTATTATTGAGCAATTGTGATTTCTTTTGATAAAGCATGCTTAGCCTGGGGTTTTTGATGTTCTATGTTTTTGATTTACAGTTTTTAATTTTTTTCCAACATATTAGAATCACTTTAAATGTAAAGAATCGCATGAATATTGATTAGATTGAACCATTCAATTGGTTGATGGTGGAATCCTGAGTCTCAGTGCTTTTATTAATGTTGATAACAACTTTGTCTTGAGTTTTATAGTTTAATTTTAGTCTAAAAAATCAACCTTCACAAGTCTGAGTTGGACGAATCTTACTACAACTTTACAACAACTTTCAAAATCACATCACTAGTTCTCGAACTGTCAAAACAGTTCGTATACCTTTGAACTAAATAATGTTCAGTATTATCTCAAAATCGACTAGTTCGCAAACTGACTAGTTTAGTTCGTGTACGCGAGTTAATTGAGATAAAAATATCAAGTCTTTATATTTAAACTTTCAAGTTCGTGAACTGGTAAATATGTTGTGAACTTTAAGAACTAACTTGACTTACTCCTTAGCTTGCATTCTTCTTTGCCAATGTTCATCATTATATTGAAGTCATGCAACTTGTCTCAGTAGATGGAATGGTATATAATATGGGTAAATAGGATAGTCAGTCTTCACATATCTTTGTTGATGAAGCTCACTTTGACGTCGTCTTAAGTCGTCAATCTTCAAGGTCGATTGGTGAATTCTGGTACTCAACAACCATGCTTTAATCCTAGTCCGAGATTGACTTTAGTATACTATAAATCAAGACATAGTTGTGATCAACTAAAAGTGACAACAATATTAACATACCAAAACCATTGAGTTTGACCGAGAGATGTTGTAATAGTATCTGTATATGATTTACAGAAAAGGCAATCTGCATTCTGCAGTTTTTCTTCTTTTAACATAAATCAAAAGAAGGGGGAGGCCTTAAACACAAATCCAAACTGAAAAAGAGACCTTGAGAGGAATTTTAAGATTCCAAAGATGTTTGTGAGGAATCCTTAAGAAATCATTTAGGTTTGCAACTATGAAGTCTGGGCCATTATTCCAAATTTTGATAATTGACCACTTAAAATCAACTCACCCGGATTATCTAGCACTTGAAAAGGAATAACCACTTCTTAACTATTTCTCAGTGAGGTTTCTACTATACTTCAAATCCGAAGCTTCCTCAACACAAAACATATCTCTGATCATGGCAATTTTATTGCTAGGAAGCTTGTATGAAAATAAGAAAGCATGTTGCAAAGGTCGAATCCCAGTCTAAGAATCTTTCCAAAAACTAATATATGTCGCATTTCTCTGAGATGAAGTAGTAGCTCTCACTAATTCTCTTGAACTTAGAATCCCAACCTACAAGCTTGATCCAACAAATTTGATGCTAGCATTCATAAATATATAAGGAATCAGCTCCACCCCCAAACTTTTACTGAATAATTTTCCAAATCCACTTATAGTTCGAAGCTTTATCAACTAATTCTAGCTTTTTAATATCTATACCTCATCTACACTTAGGCGAAGTAGCTTTAGACCAAGCCACCCAACTCTTGTTCTTTCTAACATCATTAGAACCTTAATAAAAATCTATCATTATATTTTTCATCTCCTTAACAATTACGTCGGAATTGGAGAGATAAGAAATAGGAAAACTAAAGAGCACACTTTTATCGTAATTAGCCTGCCATCCTTTGATAAGTAAGTGCTTCTCCATAAAGATAAATTTATTTGGAATTCCAGAATGATATCCTGCCACACAGATTTTGCTTTCGACTTACTTCTTATGGAAATTCCTAAGTGATTTATGGGTAAGGAATTAAGAGGACAAGCAAAAGAATCAGCACAAGCTTCACGTAAATTGCCTAGACCATCACAAACTGAAATGACGAGGGTACCAAGTACACCAAAATCTTTTCGATATCAACCTATACAAGACACACCTTGTGTAATCTTATACAGACACAAACTGTCAAGGAAATTACTAAAACAAGACGTACACTTTGTATATATTGTAAATACGGAACCAAGAACCAATCTATGAGATCAAACAAGGTGTTGATTAACGTTGAGTGCTATTGCTTTAATTATAACTATAATAATAATTTTAATGCGGAAGGTAAAGTAAAGGATCACAATAGGATTTCTTTAACGAGGAAAACTCCAAAACGGAAAAACCTCGGGACCTAGTTCAATTTTGAATACTCTCATAATTAAGTCTCTATACAAACTGACTATATCTGTGTATAGTTGATACCAAGTAAACTAATTCCAAGTTACTCGATTCCTTCAGTATATATCCTTGCGCCTATAACCAATCTGGTTTACATACGTACTAAGATAGAGTCCACTATCTTAATTCGCTTCACCTGCTGTGAACCTTTAAACTAAATAGTGTTCAGTATTATCTCAAATGACTAGTTCGCGAACTGACTGGTTTAGTTCATGTACGAGAGTTAATTCTGATAAAAATATATTTAAACGTTCAAGTTCGCGAACTGGTAAACAATTTGTGAACTTTAAGAACTAACTTGACTTACTTCTTAGCTTGCATTCTTCTTTATCAATGTTCAGCATTATATTGAAGTCATGCGACTTTTCTCAGTATATAGAATGGTATATAATATGGGTAAATATGATAGTTAGTCTTCATATACCTTTGTTGATGAAGTTCCCGTTGACGCCGTCTTAAGTCGTCAATCTTCAAGGTCGATTGGTGAATTCCGATACTCAACAACCATGCTTTAATTCTAGTCCGAGATTGACTTTAGTAGACTATAAATCAAGACATAGTTTTGATCAACTAAAAGTGACAACATCTTGACATACCAAAATCATTGAGTTTGACCGAGAGATGCTGTAATAGTATTTGTATATGATTTACAGAAAAGACAATATGCATTCTGCACTTTTTCTGCTTTTAACAGAAATCAAGAGTAGGGGGCGTCCTTAAAAATAAAGCCAAACTGAAAAATAGACCTTGAGAGGAAATTTAAGATTCCAAAGCTGCTTGTGAGGAAACCTTAAGAAATCATTTGGGTTTGCAACTATGAAGTCTTGACCATCACTCCAAATTTTGATAATTGACCACCTTGAAAAAGCGGTGGTATAACAATCACACCCAATATTTCGTTCGACAATCTGTATGGACTAACTCCAATATAATTCCGAGAGCACCATCTTATAAAGCGAGCTCAACCAAGAAATATATCAAAGAGTTATATCTCAATTTCTGAATACAATCTGCAATCGAACAGATATAAATCTGTGAGCCCGATTGATATGAGAAATTACTTGGACAATACCAAAGACTAATGCCCAAAGTGTCAATCAATTTATATTCAACAAAAAAGGTCGGATTTACTAATTGATTGAACTACGCACAACTTGTGATATTTCAATTATATAAACAAATATAACGCGGAAAAGAAATAACACAGACACCAGAAGTTTTGTTAACGAGGAAACCGCAAATGCAGAAAAACCGCGGGACCTTGTCAAGATTTTAAAAACACACTATATTAAGTCGCTACAGCCACTAGCCTACTACAAGTTAACTTCGGACTAGAATGTAGTTGATCCCTAACCAAGTCTCACACTGATTAAGGTACAGTCGCATTCTTTACGCCTCTATAACCACGCCGGATTCTAGGTGAACATGAACCAATTGATAATCCGGTTTTATACTCCCGAAGAGCAACCTAGAAATATCAATCACCTCACAATAATTGAACTATATGGTAGTAGAAAAAGTTATTGCAGAATCACAAAGAATGAGATGAAGAGGTCTTAGCTTAAAACCTGATTTAAGATTCAAGCTAAGTTTGCTTAAAACAAAAGAAATATCTCTCCACCGTTAGATGGTCTTAGCTTGTTACACACAAATTAAATATACCTTCATTTAGATTTTGGTTACCGTACCTAAATGTGTATATTGAGTTGGCTCAATAACACTTAACCGAAGTTAGCCATATGAACACTTTTGTCTTAACCACATTCATTTAACACTACTAGATCAAATATGATGATCAATCAATCATGAAAGATAATCAAATGAATCTAATTGTGTTTCACATAGAGTTGTTCAATTGTTCACAGTCTCATAGAAATATATATGAACCAATTGAAACAAAACCGGATTGATTCGTAATTGTACAAAGTACTTATACAAGAATCAATTCATGAACATTAAGCCACGGTTTGCAAAGATTGCATTCTTTAATTCATAAATGTATTTGTTCATTAGTATGAGAATCATACATAACGGATTTTAGAACTTTAACCACTAAGTTTGCAAATTGGTACGCAAACTATAGGTTCTGGACTTTGGTCTTGTCCGGCCATTTGCAAACCTGTATGCAAACAGCCGTCCCTGACCTAACTCAGGTAGAACCGTTTGCATACTAGGTATGCAAACTAGGTTCCCGAACTTTAACAGTTAAAACCGTTCGCATACCAGGTATGCAAACAGGTTCTCCGACCTGAATCATACCAAAACAGTTTGCATACTAGGTACGCATACTGTGATGTATCCAGACAAAGCTTTTTGTTCTAAACTCCCATTTTCAATCGTTGAAACATCCTTAGAAGACGACAATGGCTATCTCACACAAACCATTAGCTTATAAGTAATTTTCAAGTGATCAAATGATCAATACGAAACTTTCCAAGACGACATCAAATGATTGTCTCACACAAATCATGTAAGATATTTAAAGGCAATTTCCACATGATCATATTTTGACTTAATATTTAGTTTCCAACAAATAAATTGTTTCCAACTAAACTCGTCAAGAATAATGATGAACGTAGCTAAAGAAAATATCTTTCAACTTGTATTTCGAGAAACAGATAAGCGAGATAAACTCGGCTCGAAATATCAAATCTGTGTAATATAGAAGTTTATATATCTATACGACTTAGTCTCATTAGGAGATAGAATAGAATAGACTTCTGAGTGATAGATAAGTTTTAGTCTCCACATACCTTTTGTTGATGAAGTTCCTCCAAGCTCTCCTCAGTAGATCTTCGTCTTCAATCGATAAACGACGTGAAGTCTAAAGCTCAATTGAGTATTCTATCCTAATCCGATACATAGCTATAAGTAGACTAGAAATCAAGACTTATAGTTTTGATCAACTAAACTTGACAAACAACCCTTAGATGGCAATGCTTACGATTTCGACCGAGCAATGCTCTAACAATCTCCCCCTTTGTCAATTTTAGTGACAAAACCATCAATACATATCGATTACAAAATAAATAAGCTTTGTAGCTTCTCATCCATCATGCTTGATTTCCTTGGTTCTTCAAAATTCCTTGAATTCTTCGCCACTCCAAGTACTTAAGCGATTCTGAACGTGTTCAACTCAGCATAATTGTTGTTGAAGATCCGTAGCCATAACAATAAGAAAACATATGACAAATATATGTTCTCAATCATTGTTATACAGTGTCATAGTATTATTACACAACACCAAAGTCCAATTGTATCACATCGGCAATAATACTACGGTGATATGTATCACTCCCCCTTAGTCAATACTTCATCTTTCAATGAAAAACACTCCTCCTTACATAATGATCCGTAAACCATATGCACTTTCATTGACAATAGTTTTTTGGTTGTTAATTATTTTTTCTCGTGACCGTTCGTAATTTTGTCGCGACATACATTCCCAGAAGGGGTATTTGAGAAAACTTCGTGACAACAAAAAATTCATCTCGGAAAATATTTCGAGGCAAAAAAGGGGGATTTCCTGAAAAAAGATTTTGACACTAAACCACCATTTTCTTGTAGTGTATGTAGTGTGAACTACCAAATAATTCTCCCCCTTTTTGTAAATATAAATTGGCAAAGGTACGAAAACTCCGGGATCATAATGGAATTCTCACAGAGATAATTCATGACTAAAAGAGAACATATCAACTTTGTTTCGATGATTTCACATAGTCGAAACTTAGTGTATTCATCAAGGAGTTTATAAAGATACAAGATAACTCCTACAATATTCCACAACCGCACTCCCCACAAAGATTTGGCAATTAAGCACAAGTTCAATTAAGAACTCTCCACCATAAAATGTCATTCTCGAAAGAACAACAAGAGCGACCTTACTTTTACAAGAAAAGAAGGATTTCTTTGGACATTAACAAATTACATGAATTTGTATCCCGAAAACTCGAATAAATTAACCACAAGAGAACCCTATAGATTAATTTAATCAGAAATGCTCAACATAAGAAAACTTACAAAGCCATACAGTACTTTCACATAGAAGTGGATCAGGGAAAGATCAATACTGCGGAATATTCAAAAGTTCTTTCTATCTTTTATCAATATTTGCATAAAGACACAATAGACTTAACTTTTGAACACATATGAGATAATCATAGTTCACGAATGTAAACACTCATATCCCATAAAATACATTTTCAATATATAAAACCAATAAAGATTAATACTGCAAAATCATCTTCCAAATAACTTAGAATTTAAATAAATAAATCTAAAAACATTGCAAGATGAAAATCGTTGGCAATAGCTATGTGTAATCACAATATTTGTTATTATAAACCCTAGTTATCCTTCTTAAGCACAAGAATAATTATTATAAGAAGTTTCCTAGACATTAAGATTCTTGATAAGAGTTAGAAAATCTATTCATCATCGGAATCCATCCAAGAGGCTTGAACTTTTTCCATTTCTTCCTTGATTTCGGGAAACTTTGTAGCAATCACACATAATTGTTCTTGCACACATTTTACCTTGGTATTGATCTTATGAACACCCTTGCAAATTTCATGAAGAAGACTCAAGGTGGTAGGATCACAAGAACCGTCAGGAGAATCACATCTTTGTCTTTTGTAGAGATTCGTTTTCATATGTTTGAAGGTACAAGGACAAACTAGTTTGGGAGTTCCAATGGAGTTGCCAATGGGAGCAATGGAATGTGCACTACATATTTGCCCAGTCAAGCATGGAAATCCTAACTTCTTATTGGATGATGCATTGAGACCATTTGAAGAATGATAAATCCATAAATATCAAGACTTTGAGCACCCAATTCAAGGAGATAGACCAACTCCGCAAACTCACGACTCCACCAAGAGTTCTCAATTGTGGAGGGACAAAGATTAGAAATGCCAAGTTATCTGAAAACCGTCAAAGAAAGACTAAGAAAATGGGTATGAAATTTCCCTTCTATCCACTTAACATTCTTGCCACAAAGACCATTGGAAATGGTTTCACATGATGGTCTTTCTCCTCTTGGTCTAGGAAGGCGAAGATTACCCAAAGGAATTTTGGTAATCTTTGAAATCAATTTTCTATCAACAAGAATCCTTTTCCTAATTATCATAGTCTTAAATTCCAAATCATCAAAATTAACATCATGGATGTTAGCATAATAGATTCTTGTGAGAGTGTCAAAACCTTCACCAAGACCATTAAAGATGTTACCAAGATTAAACTTTTCAAAACACACCAAATCTTCTTTATGACCACATTCCTCTATCAATTTCTTCTTTAGTATGAATCCACTAGAAGAAATCTTTTCAAAAATCTTACTACTAGAATTATTGATGAATCTAATTCTAATAGAGTCTTGGTCACTTGGTATGTTCATACTCATAAGAGAAGATGAAACAAGATTTTTTGACATCTTCTTTGAATTCTTATCATCATTATTGAATTTCCCCATGAAACCTAAAAAAATGAGAGAATTAAGAGAAGGAAAATCTCACTTGATATGCTCCTTGTAGATTATGACAAGCCTTTGCCTCTTTTAGACCTCCAAAATTGGTTTTAATGGAGTTGATACGTGAACCCTAAAAACACCCCTGTTCAGGTACGCGGACAGAGAGATGATGAAGAAGAAGAGTATGCGTACTGGAACCCTTATATACTCGGTAGCGGGCTTGGACCCGTTTATGAACCGTGTCCCATAAAAGGAAGGCAAAATTCCTATAAGGTTCCAACAACCAAAAATTCAAGGATAAGCCACGAGGTTCACACATTGTGAGTATTAAGTCACAATATGGTAAATAAGATAGTACAAAACGACAAAATATTATTTAACCTCAAGTAGACAGAAGAATTTTGTCAAAGGAGCTTTTCTTGAAGAGGAATTTTTTTTATTTCAAAAAAAAAAACTAACTCGTAATACAAAAACACAAAGTTAATCAAACTGTTACTTGCCCCATATCAAGTTATATACAGATGGGGTGGAGCTTATCTTGTTACCAAGAGGCTAGATGGGCAGGAGGTAGCTCACGCACCATCTCAGATTGATACTTGTGATATGTACCAGAAGTATAATCATAGTAATGATGATACTCAGGATTAATTGATATTTTTGACTCCCCTTTCTTACGATTAAGGAATGGAGTTTTCCGATATTTGGGACATGCAACGAAATCAGCATAAATCTTTTTGCCGAATTTATCTGAGTCGACAGCAGGGCCAGATTTCATGTCAAGAATACGTGAATTGACAGAGTCGGAATTAACACCAGCACAAACCTTTTCCTTAACTGAATTAAGTTTTTCCAGCAATTTAAAAATGTTTCAAAAGGCTTGAATAAATCTTTGTCGATTGATCCATCATGATAGTATTCCTCAAAAAGATTGAGAAACAGTCCAGTGAGGTTCCATATCCTTGATCTTTTGTTTACACGTTTCTTGCAACGAACCTTTTTAAAGGAGCCTTTATTTTTTTTCCTTTAGTTTGTTTTCCATAATCTAAGATTTCTAAAGTTTTAGATGACTCGAGATTATCTTGAGAGACCATAGGTATTGAGGAAAATAAACTCTGAACAATCTTTGAGGATTTCTGGTGTGCGTTACAAATGCACAGAACAAGTTTCCCAAAGAGATTTTCCATCAGGACAGTTCTTAGGATCAAACAAACACAAACTTATTAGGTGTATCATGTTTGCCTGCTCTGATACCAATTAAAAAAGCGGGGGTATAACAACCACACCCAATATTTTGTTCGGCAATCTGTATGGACTAACTCCAATATAATTTCGAGAGAACCATTATTGATGGTGGTTTTTAGTTCAGGGATAAGATTGTAAAACCCTGTATTTAATGTACCGTCATTCTGCAAAGAGACAGAGCCATTTTGAAGTAATGAGTGCCCAACCTTTTTACTTACGCATATATTGAGCAATTCAGTATATTTACATGAAATTTATCCAGAATTGTGCATGTAGCAACAATCTCAAATATTCTATAAATTTCAACATCCCGCCTGTATTATTCATTAATGCAAGGCTCATTGAATACTTTCTTGTGCTATGTTTCCCGGTTGAACCCTTAATATTGATATGACATGACAATTAGTGTTC
This sequence comes from Papaver atlanticum, assembly GCA_023531105.1. Lineage (NCBI taxonomy): Eukaryota > Viridiplantae > Streptophyta > Magnoliopsida > Ranunculales > Papaveraceae > Papaver > Papaver atlanticum. The sequence continues at coordinate 911,683 of JAJJMB010005871.1, read as the reverse complement.
ACTCGCAGCTAATTAGCATGAATTTCCCGAAATACCAAGGTTAAAGTCTGCATGAAAGTACTCAGTCAGAAGACGCGCTAACTGCTCTTTGAGGATAAAGTTAAAGAATTTTGTGTCGAACACACAAAATTTATCAAATTTGTTCAATTTTGTGATAACTCACAAAATTCAAATTTTAGCCTAATTAATTTGCAAAAATTAGGTCTTTTGCGCCCTGCGCAATATCTCGAATCTTGCTGGTCGAAATTGAACCTAGGCAAGCTAGGAAATTGATCCCCCACGGACTAGTAGGAGAAAGGTCCTACCAAAAATCAGAAAACAAGAAATAAAAGAGGAGCCGCGTAAAATAAGAGCATCAATAAGAGGAGGCGTGGCCGCGCCACATGGCCGGCCAGTTCGCCTTGCAGGCGCCACCTGCAGATGGTCACGCCCCCATGCTACTCTTGCCGGTCCCCTTTCCCATCGACCAATCAGTTCTCTCTAAATGCGCCACACGCACTTGGAGTATGGACGGGCCCGCGCTTCTTAACGGCCCCCTTTCCCATCGACCAATCAGGTCGCTCTAAATGCGCCACACACACTTAGAGTGTGGCCGGGTCCATGCTACTTGCCGGCCCTCTTTCCTATCGATCAATCAGGTCGCTTTAAAACCGCCACACGCATTAAATAAAGCCAACCTGTGTTAATACCTAGTCGTGGCCTAAATTATGCCACTTCGGCCCCATAACATGCCACAAGCCATGTGGGACCCAAATAACCCTAAAAATGGCGCTATATTATGGCCACCCATGGCTATTCCCGCGTCCATGGTCGTTCCCTTATTATGGCCTCGCCATGATTCCTTTAATGTGGCCATGGCAGTATTTGCCAAAATGCCACCATAGCGCAGCCACGTAGCCGCACGCGCTAACTAGGATTTTGACATGCCAAACCCTAATTTGGATAGGGCCGCTACGCCGATCCATGCCAAATAATGCCACCTAAGGCATTAAGTTTGATACGGCAACTAGAGCCAATATTGTTGAGTCATATTTGGATCTAACACCAATATACCAAGATATAGTGGCCGCGGCTACGCCAGGCACCATTATGCCACTGGCAGGCGCCATTATGCCATTATGCCATTGGCAGGCGCCAACGAGATGTGGCCATAATCAATGACCACCCCTTCCATGAAGTGCAATCTCGGCCGTCCAACTTCACAAGCCGAATTGACCGGCCTAGGTTAAATCTTAGGTGACCAACCAAGACTAATTTAATGGCTCCACACGCCATTTCTTGCAGCAAGTCTCATGACTTAGCTCGTCACATATGATTACCCGCCGCCTAGCTGGCGTGCGATTGGTTAAAATAGCTAGGTATTGCACACAAGACCCACTCAACAATCTGCTGCATATTTTCCACGAAAATATTCGAGACATCAAACATGTCACAAACTGGGGGATGCTCATCAGGGTATTGGTCTTGCGGTTTACAGCGTGTGGCGTGCAATGCGCCCATTACGAGAAAGTGTCAGGAAAGAGCGGACGGTTAATGAGCAGTAAGTGAGTAGTTTGTGTATAGCTGACCAGTCTTCCCTCGTGATGGAAACATAATGGTCACCACTTTTTACACGACTCCACTTCTCCACTACTTAACTGTCTCCACTTCCTACGAGATCAGGTGTGCTCAATCATGACTTGTATAAATAGGTTTTCGACTTATTTTGACAAAAAGAAGTGTTATCAACACAGTATCCATAAAACACCAAGAACTGATAGCTTACATTCTGCAAGCCAGTTCCATATTCTGATACAAGTCATAAAACAGTCACACCTTCAAAATTCAATATTTTGATCTCAACACCTTCTCCGCTTCCCTCCCTAAGATCAACCCTTTTCTTTCACTTTGTGACCGAAGCAAGTCTGGAACGGCCATTTCTTGGTTTAGGCCAGAATTGTACAAATTGTTCTCTCGAATCTAAAGTACTCCCGTGCAGTGCATTTGTTTAGGGTTAAGATTCGTTTCTCGGCGGCACACCCAAATTTACCATTTCCAGAAGAATCAGTTTTTACCCCAAAACAACCATAAAAAAAAGCGAGCTCAACCATAAATATACCAAAGAGTTATATCTCAATTTCTCAATACAATCTGCAATCGAACAAATAGAAATCTTTGAGCCCGATTGATATGAGAAATAACTTGGACGGTATCAAAGACCAATGCCCAAGTGTCAATCAATTTATATCCAACAAACAAGGTCGGATTTATAAATTGATTGAACTACGCACAACGTGTGATATTTCAATTATATAAACAAATATAATGCGAAAAAGAAATAACACAGACACCAGAAGTTTTGTTAACGAGGAAACCGCAAATGAAGAAAACCCTCGGGACCTAGTCTAGATTTGAACACCATACTGTATTAAGCCGCTACAGACACTAGCCTACTATAAGTTAACTTCGGACTGGAATGTAGTTAAGCCCTAACAAAGTCTTACACCAATTAAGGAACAGTCGCGTTCCATACGCCTCTAGAACCACGCCGGATTCTGCGCACTTGATTCCCTTAGATTATCTCACCCACAACTAAGAGTAGCTACGACCCAAAGTCGAAGACTTATAAAAAAATCTGTCTCCTACAGATAAGTCTATTCGGATAGATAAATATGTCTTCCACAGAAATACCTACGAAGTTTTTGTTCCGTCTTTTGATAAATCAAGGTGAATAGGAACCAATTGATAATCCGATCTTATACTCCCGAAGAGCAGTCTAGAAATATCAATCACCTCACAATGACTTAACTATATGGTAGTATAAGAAGTTATTGCCGAATCACAAAGAATGAGACGAAGATCTTTGTGATTACTTTTTATATCTTACCTATCAGAGATAAATCTCGAGCAAATCTTAGAGAAGATAGTACTCAATACGATAGAACAAGTAAGATCAGAATACGCAACTACAGAGAAAATAGTTGGATCTGGCTTCACGAATCCCAAATGAAGTCTTCAAGTCGTTAACCCATAATGATTTTGGAAAAACCTAGGTTAAAGGAAAATAGACTCTAGTCGCAACTAGGATACAGGAAAGTGCCGGGATTTGATTTTCTACTTGCTAGAGTTCTCCCTTATATAGTCTTTCAAATAAGGGTTTGCTTACAATCAAAGCTAAGATAGCTTAGTAACAAAGAATTCAATATTAACTGTTAGATGAAAACCTGATTTGTTCAAGCTAAGTTTGCTCAAAACCAAAGCAATATCTCTCCACCGTTAGATGGTCTTAGCTTGTTACACACAAATGAAATTTACCTTCATTTAGATTTAGGTAACAGTACCTATACGTGTATATTGAGTTGGCCCAATAACAGTTACCCGAAGTTAGCCATGTAAACACTTTTGTCTTAACCACATTCATCTAACACTTCTAGATCAAATATGATGATCAATCAATCATGAAAGATAATCAAATGAATCTAATTGTGTTTCACATAGAGTTGTTCAATTGTTCACTATCTCATAGAAATATATATGAACCAATTGAAACAAAATCGGATTGATTCGTAATCGTACAAAGTACTTATACAAGAATAAATTCATGAACATTAAGCCATAGTTTGCAAAGATTGCATTCCTTAATTCATAAATGTATTTTTTCATGAGTATGAGAATCATACATAACCGATTTTAGAACTTTAACCACTAATTTTGCAAATTGGTACGCAAACTATAGGTTCCGGAATTTGGTCTTGTCCAGCCGTTTGCAAACCGGTATGCAAACAACCATCCCGGACCTAACTGAGGTGGAACCGTTCGCATACTAGGTATGCAAACTAAGTTCCCAGATTTTAACAGTTAAAACCGTTCGCATACTAGGTATGCAAACAAGGTTCCCGGACCAGAATCATACCAAAACAATTTGCATACTAGGTACGCATACTGTGTTGTATCCAGACAAAGGTTTTTGTTATAAACTCTCATTTCAATCATTGAAACATCCTTAGAAGAAGACAATGGTTGTCTCACACAAACCATTAGCTTATAAGTAATTTTCAAGTGATCGAATGATCAATACAAAACTTTCCAAGTGAACATCAAATGATTGTCTCACACAAATCATGTAAGATGTTTCAAGTCAATTTTCACATAATCATCTTTTGACTTAATATTTACACCCTCCGTTTCTAAAAAATAGTCTTGTTTCCTTATTTGGAAAGTCAAATGTTATTAGTTTACTAATTTCTTATGAAGGGACCACTTTTCTTTTTTCTTTGTCTCTCTTAATATGAAGATGGGACCACTTCTCTCTCCATTTTCTCTCTAATATTAAATCAATGGGGCCAAGGATAAAGTAGGAAAAACTATGAAAAAGTGGCTACAATAATTAGTTCTCTTAATCCTTGTGCAAACCAAACAAGCCTATTTTTTAGAAACGGAGGGAGTAGTTTCCAACAAATAAATTGTTTCCAACTAAACTCGTCAAGAATCATGATGAACGTAGCTAAAGCAAATAGCTTTCAACTCGTATTTCGAGAAATAGATAAGCGAGATAAACTTGGCTCGAAATATCAAATGTGTATAATATAAAAGTTTATATAGCTATACGACTTAGTCTCATTAGGAGATAGAATAGAATAGACTTCTGAGTGATACATAAGTTTTAGTCTCCCCATACATTTTGTTGATGAAGTTCCTCCAAGATCTCCTATGTAGATCTTCGTCTTCAATCGATGAACGACGTGAAGTCTAAAACTCAACTACACATTTTATCCTAATCCGAGACATAGCTATAAGTAGATTAGAAATCAAGACTTATAGTTTTGATCAACTTAACTTGACAAACAAGCTTGAGATAGCAACGCTTGCGAGTTTGACCGAGCAATGCTCTAACACACCTAAAATCAACTCACCCGGATTATCTAGCACTTGAAAAGGCATAACCACTTCTTAACTCTTTCTCAGTGAGGTTTCTACTAAATTTCAAATCCGAAGCTTCCTCAACCTAAAACATATCTCTTATAATGGCAATTTTATTGCTGGAAAGTTTGTACAAAGATAAGAAAGCATGTTGCAAAATCCGAATCCAGTCTAAGAATCTTTCCAAAAACTAACATGTAGCTCTCACAAATGCTCTTGAACTCATAATCCCAACCTATAAGCTTGATCCAACAAGTTTGATGCTACCTATAGCATTCATAAATATATAAGGAATCAGCTCTACCCCCAAACTTTTACTGAATTATTTTTCCTTAAAGAGCATAATTTTCATTGTCATACCTCTAGCTTTTTAATATTTATACCTCATCTACACTAAGATGAAGTAGCTTTAGACCAAGCCACCCAACTCTTGTTCTTTCTAACGGCAATAGAACCTTAATAAAAATCTATCATTATCTTTTCAATCTCCTTGACATTATATGTCTGCATTGGAGAGATAAGAAAAGCGCAAACTAGAGAACGTACTTTTTATCGTATTTAGCATGTTATCCTTAGATATGTACGTTCTTCTCTATAAAGATAAATTTATTTGGAATTCCTGAATGATATCCTACCATACATATTTTGCTTTCGACTTACTTCTTATGGTAATGCATAAATGATTTATGAGTAAGGAATTAAGAGGACAAGCAAAATAATCATCACAAGATTTACGCAAATTGGCTAGAGAATCACAAACTGAAATGACGAGGGTACCAAGTACACCACAATGTTTTCGATATCAACCTATACAAGACACACCTTGTTTAATCTAATACAGACACGAACTGTCAAGGAGATTACTTAAACAAGACGTAACTTGGTATATAGCGTAAATTCAGAACCAAGAACCAATATATAGGATCAAACCAAGTGTTGATTAACGTTGAGTGCTATTACTTTAATTATAGCTATAATAATAATTATAATGTGGAAGGTAAAGTAAAGGCACACAATAGGATTTCGTTAATGAGGGAAACTCCAAGACGAAAAACCCTAGGACCTAGTTCAATTTTGAATACTCTCATAATTAAGTCGCTATACAAACTGACGACATCAACTGTGTATAGTTGATACCAAGTAAATAAATTCAAAGTTACTCAGTTCCTTTAGTATATATCCTTGCGCCACAACCAATCTGGTTTACGTACCTAAAACCTAAGATAGAGTCCACTATCTTAAGTCGCTTCACCTGCTCTGAACCTTTAAACAAAATAGTGTTCAGTATTATCTCAAAATCGACTATTTCGCGAAATGACTAGTTTAGTTCGTGTACGCGAGTTAATTTTGATAAAGATATCAAGTCTTTATATTTAAACGTTCAAATTCGTGAACTGGTGAACAGTTTGTGAACTTTAAGAACTAACTTGACTTATTCCTTATCTTGCATTTTTCTTTGCCAATGTTCATTATTATATTGAAGGCATGCGACTTGTCTCAGTAGATGAAATGGTATATAATATGGGTAAATAGGATAGTCAGTCTTAACATACCTTTGTCGATGAAGTTCCCGTTGACGCCGTCTTAAGTTGTTAATCTTCAAGGTCGATTGGTAAGTTCCGATACTCAACAACCCTGCATTAATTCTAGTCCTAGATTGACTTTAGTAGATTATAAAAAAAGACATGGTATTGATCAACTAAAAGTGACAACATCTTGACATACCAAAACCATTGAGTTTGACCGAGAGATGCTGTAATAGTATTTGTATATGATTTACAGAAAAGACAATATGCATTCTGCAATTTTTCGGCTTTTAACAGAAATCAAGAGTAGGGGGAGGCCTAAAAAATAAAGTCAAACTGAAAAAGAGACCTTGAGAGGAATTTTAAGATTCCAAAGCTGCTTGTGAGGAAACCTTAATAAATCATTTGGGTTTGCAACTATGAAGTCTGGGCCATCATTCAAAATTTTGATAATTGATAATTGGCCTCAACCGAAAACATATCTATGATCATGTCAATTTTATTGATTGAAAGCTTAAACAAAGATAAGAAAGCATGTTGCAAAAGCCGAATCCCAGTCTAAGAATCTTTTCAAAAACTAACATGTGTCGCATTTCTCTGAAAAGAAGTAGTAGCTCTCACTAATGCTTTTGAACACAGAATCCCAACCTAACACTTGTTATAGGTCACACCAATTACTAGGATCGGTCACACCAATTACAAGGATCGATTATACTATCACATAGTGATTACTTAAGATCGGTTACACCAATTAATAAAATCTAGTCATACCAAACCATAAGTCAGGCATTGTGATTAGTTATATCAAGATACATTACCAAGGTTAAGATCGGTTCTACCATCTCACACATATTGGTCATCCAAAGATTTGCAATGAATAGCCGGACCAATAAGCCTAATGATTTCCCTTTCGATTCACGAAACAAGTTCATGAATTTACTTCCTTCAAACGAATGTAAAACATTGTTTCCTATGATGAAATCTTCACTATAACCCATTCACATAATCATAACAGTATATACAAGATTATGTCGATGTCATATCTACGAAGTTTAAAAGATAAGCATTATACTTCGTAGTCTAATTCCCTAATACTATGATCATACAATTATGACCATATCACATCACTAGAGTATTATACAATATGTACTGTATATACAGCTTCGCAGTTATGTTTTTAATATAGCACAACTTGAAAGATATGTTAGGAATGAAACAGTTCAAGTCAATATTACTAACCTCAAGTGGAAGGATGATGTCGTCGTTGTAGTTCGCTACTTCTTCACATTCTTCAGGTTTATAGAGTAATACTTGTATGTTTCAACATTCCTAGACTTTCTAGTCTAACCTAAATGAAGTTGACTCTAGTATATAATCCAGCGACTTTAGATAAGTTTTGACACACTAAAATATGACAACCAAACTTGACATACCAACGCTTGGTGAGTTCAACCGAGCTATGCTCTAACAATCTCCCCCTTTGTCAATTTTAGTGACAAAACTCTTATTACATATGGATAAACAAATTACAAAATAATTCATTTTACATACGCTTGATTCCAAGTTTCAACAACACAATAACCTGCATATATTCAATCAATAAATGCCGTTGTTGACATTTGAATAACAAAAGATTTTACACCCCCTAAAGGTAAGCTAGGTAAATATTCAATCTGAACATATTTGTTATTCCCTTTTTGTATTCAGAATACAACAACAACAATATGATATGTTTCTCCCCCTTAGTCAATGCTTTACTCTTTCGTTAGATATAACGTTTAAGCACAATTGTCCTTTCCTTAGTGATTGCAAATCACTTGTTTACTCCATATATTTCTCCCCCTTTTAGTCACAAAATGACAAAGGTTCGAGAAAATAAAGGACAACTCGAAAGGATCTTACAAATCTAAAATACTTGTAAACAACCTATAAGAGTTAAGCACGAAGGTTTCACATACCACTTTAGATAACCAATATTAAAACCGAAACTACAATTAATTTAGTTTTAATATGTTATCAAGGAAACAATTACCCGAAGCAATTTTCCCTAATAGTTTAACAAATCGACTAAGAAACTTAATTCCCTTGTTAAATCGACTACGTATGTGCAATCGCTTATTTCGATAAGACCAAAATAAAGATCAGAATTAACTTTATTTCTCTCATCAGGCTATAATTATTCAGACAATAACTTAGACCTTTATCTTTAGACAAGACAAAGACTAGGTTAGTTAACTAATTTTTCTTTTCAAGGCATTCGATTAGACTTGAATAACCGAATCCTCCAATTTGATAAGTCTAACTAAGATCAGAATTAACTTAGTTTCTCTTATCCGGAAACGATTTGGACTAAACAAATGATCCTGTATTTTTTTAAGCCATAAACAATACATACAAACCAAAATAAATTGACTTGCACAATTATTTTTTTAACCAGAAGCAATTGAAACAATCATAGACATTATAGCACCGCAATTGCACCGAATTTGGTTAAGCAAAAACACTTGATACCCAACAATAAAAAAGATACCAAACAAATAAGCATAATAAATTGACACATTTTTTCTTAACCGGAAACAATTGAATCATACACACACATCCATACATAATAACGGAACATATCAATTGTACCGAAATTTTGTTAAGCAAAAGCAAAATATATGCAATATAAAGAGGCTTTTCTTAAACAGGAAAACGATTAACTAACAAATTTGTTACCTCAAATTCCGCATCCTCTTCTCCCAAGAAAGATATATCATTAAGCGCAAGTTCAAATAAGAACTCTCCCCCAGTGTGTTGTCATCCTCTCGCAAGAACAAAAGAACAACAACAAAAGCAACCTTTACAAGAGAAATGTTTAAACGGTTTTAACTAATGTCTGCCAATAGCAAAAGTTGAAAACCCGAAACACATATGTTATGCTAAACACAACTCATGTAAACATGAATTGATTCAACATATTGTGACTTTTCACATATGAGTTTCAATCGGAACACCTTATGATCCTTTGATAAAGCCTATCAACATGGGCTAGAACTTAATCTCGCTAAATCAAAAAGCCACACAAACCATAAGGGTCACATCATATGAGATCGAATATTAAGGTTAATGAAAACCAAAATCAGACATCCCATAAACCGAATACACATAGCAAAAATATAAACATTCATTCACAGGCTATGTAATCGGTAACTATCAAGAAAAATTATAAAATAATAATTTTATTCATAAATAGTGATAATTTTATTCAAAATAGACCTTATACAATAATTGAAGTAAATCAAAACATTGATGTTTATTTTTATGGATTAAGTATTACAGCATATGACTTAATCCCTAGTGGTGCTCTGATTGTTCACTGAGGTTTCTTCAGTGTTCAAACTCTTTAAGCATGTCTCGAGAGACTTGTCAGCAACCATCTATAGTTTTTCAAGCTTTATAACTTGTTTCTTCATGTCTGCAAGATCAACTTTTGTTTCATCAATCCTATCCTTCAGCCAATCTTGATTTCGAACCGTCATTATGAGATTGGTTCTTAGTTCTTCAAGACCATGGATATAGTTAACCATACTATCAGAAGGTATCCACTTGGTTTTTGTTGGATCTTGAAGGTTGTAAGCCAATAGACATGACTCATCTTGAGATCCGGTAGAACTATCAAATTCATAATCAGACATGATTTTTGATATGATCTTGTTCTTCCTTATGTATTGATTCCTTGACAATTCTTAACTCTTTGAGCTTCCTCATTTTTTACCTTTGTAATACTGCGAGTTATTAGAGGCATGCTCGAGGATTTAAATATAAATTAATCAGGGTTTCACAACACAAGCAAGAGAAAGTTTCTCTTAAGAAGAGACAACTTTCTGACCGAAAATACAAAAGAATTTCCGAAAATATATTAAGATTTTTTTTTTCTTTGTCCGAAATTCTCAAGATGGAAGGTTTATTAAAATTCAAAAATTTCAAGTAAAACCTAATGAAGATCATTATAACATGAATAATTTTTAGACATAATAGATTCGCAGCTTATCCAGAAATTGTAACAGATTTTTCTGATACAGACACAAAACATGTGCTCTCGTTTTATGTGCTTCCTCATCCCAAAAGTTATGAGCACAAACTTGGATGAGGGTGCACACACTCCATACAACTAGGTTGTATAGGAGTAAGCCTTATCGTGCTTACAACGAGTATCAGAAACATAGTTCATGTTTCTCATTGGAAGTTTCTGCTCAAAGTATTTTCTCCCAAGAAGATGATCCTTTCTTCTAAAGGTATGATCATGAGGAGAAACTGTACTGATGTGAGAATTTTCAGAGATGGATAGAGCTCTCTTAATTCTGTCAATGAGATTTTCATAATATTTTCTCATTCTAGGGATTTCCTTATTATGCACATCAGTTTGATCATCTGAAACAATTATTGGAAATCTTCCCTGAATGTTTCTTTTGGCAGAGATTGTTTCCTTCCCTTTCTTCTCGAATCGTTCTTCATGTAAACAGAGATTGTTTCGACATGAGTGAGGAGAAACCTTTTTCCAGAAGTAATTATCAACTCTTTCTTCTGATTCTTTTGAGTTGATTTTATCGGTTTGGGGTATATTCTGTCTTTCTACTGAGGAATGATCTTTCAGTTTTTTTAAGATAAGAAACTTCTTTTAACACTTTTACCACAGTATGTTGAAGAAGAATAAGTTTCCTTTCAAGTGATTGAAAGTTGTATTATTTAAGATCTTTTTTCACGGAACAGGTTCAAAGTTTCCTTTGGACAAGATTTCGTTTGATCATCAGTAGTTGTAGAAGATGGTTCTTCATTCTCTTCTGACTTGATGCAGTTAGGCAAACTACCATCATCATGATCTGTTTCAGACGTGATCAAACAAGTCTTGTTATCATCACAATCTGTAAAAGTCGAGCAAGGACTTTTGGTTTCCTCATCATAAGAAATTATAACAGAATCATTAGTCAGATTCATAGGATGAATCTCTTGTTCTTGAGTAAGAGATTTACCAAGAGCTTCTACTTTGACAGTGTGATCCATATTCTCTTTGGCTATAATATTTAGTTGAATGTCTTTTTCTCTGATCTCTTGCTTAAGAAGATTAGATTATGTCTTTAATATTAACATCCTTGTAGACAGAGATCTTATAGGCTTTAGGAGTTTTACAAGCTCTTTATCAGCATCTTCTAGGGATGTCAACGGCACTCAACGTAACGGATATGGGCTCAGCCGCTGACGTTACCATTAAAATTAATGGATATCCGTTAAGTTCCGACGGAAATCTGAAATTCAATTCCGATTCCGTTACGTTGGACTTATCGAATATCAGATATTTTTCCAATATAATCCGTTAAGTCACATGACACACAAAAAGACACAGAACACAGAACAAAACAAGTTCTAAATCCAAGAAAATCAGTTCTAAATCCATGCCACACAAAATAAAAAGATACAGATGTTCCAAAAGGACCAAATTACATGTTCAGATGTTCTAGCAAAAGAAAAAACCATGTTCTTGCAAAAGAAAAGATTCAAAAGACAAAGAAACTCCATCTCCATGTGTTGCAGCCTGTAGTGCAAGTGTGCCACTGCCAACTGCTGAGCTGCAACTGCATTCCTCCTTAGTCCTTAGTCCTCCCTCCCTGAATCCATACTTCTTACTCCTCAATCCTGAACTTCTGCATTTTCAAAAGGAAAATCAAAAGTGTTAGCTAAGCTGGCAATGTCAGTGCAATAAATATAAAAGCAAATGACTGGAAAGTTACCAGTAATTCAACTATCACTGAGACTGAGATCTGGCAGCCAATCACCCAAACAAACCAATGCTTGAACAAGTTATGGAGCTAATGAACTCATGTGAGATGTGAGAACCCTGCCACCAACACTAAACATTGATTATGATGCTACACTTGTCATTGGAACAGCCAATACATCTCTTGCAATCCTTGAGAGAGTTGGGTACTTAGGAGCATGATTTTTCCACCAACTTAAGATATCAAACCTCATTTCGCATTTCTTCAGTGGATGTGCCTTTAGGAAGAACTGGTTCTGCTAAGTATGTCTCCAACTCTGACTTCTTAACCTCAAACACATTGTTTTCCATTATAAAATCATCATAACCAAATTCATTTGATGTTGTTGTAGCTGCAGAGATCTCCATTCCAACTGAATTCATTCCACTATCAAAATAATCTGGAGCAGTAGTGTTGGTTTCATAAGCACAGTAAAGGGCATTGAGTGAACCTTGAAATTTGTTATAGTGACTTTGATAGTGGTGCACACCATGTACTCTCTTCAAAAAAAACTCCACCCATCTATCCTTATACCTAGGATCTAAAACAACTCCAATGGTCATCAAAGTGTTACTTTCTTTCCAGTAGCTATCAAATTTTGACCTCATATTCTTCCCCATGTCTCTGATATACTCATGCTCACTTAATTCCCAGGCCTTAATGCATTTATTAACTTCTTTCACCCCATTGTAATACAAATTTGATGTGGGATACTTAATCCCAGCAATTTTTTTTGAAATCACATCAAATAATTCCAAACATTCACATTTATGTAATCCTTGTTGCCACTGCTGAGAAGTTAGTAGTATGTTGAAGTCATTATCTAAATCAACTAGCCTGACAAAAGCTTGTCTCAAAAAAATTGCATCTTTAAGCATCTTAAAGGTGGAGTTCCACCTGGTATCCACATCTAAACCAACAGACCTTGAAGCAGGAAGCTTAACTTGGGAAATAACACACTCAAATCTCTCTTTTCTAGCCTGACTTGACTTGACATATTTCACACACTCTCTAATTGCTTATATAAATAGAGCAGCTACTTTCATTCCACACAACACAATCAAATGCAACACATGATTACTACACCTCATTTGGAACAAATCCCCATTAAGAACTAGAAAATATTTGCTATCAATCCATGATTTCAGATTTGCCATCATAACATCATTTGATCTAGCATTGTCAGCAGCTACAGCAAAAAGTTTATTATCTATGTTCCAATCTAGAGCTACTGATCTCACTACAGATGCTAGAACTTCTCCAGTATGTGGTGATGGCACTAAAATGTAAGCTAGTGTTTTCTTAATCAGTTTCTACTCATCATCTATGTAATGCATTGTCACACAACAATAACCTTCCTTTGTATGCTTACATGTCCACATATCTGTTGTCAAACTAACTTTAGATGTAATTGTGTCAAATTTTTCTAGTAATTGGAGTTTGAACTTAGCTGTTAGTTTCATGATATCATCCCTAACTGTATTCCTAGTGTAAAGCTTAGCAGCAGGATTCAGAGACTTAACAAACTCTCTAAAATATGGATGCTCAACTATAGTGATTGGATAACCATGATTAGCAATCATCTTGGAAACAAGTATCCTAGTAGCATCAGCATCATATTTCCAATTAGCTAACTTAGTTTGAGCATTACCTGTTTTGATTGTAGTAATCTTTCTTTGTCCTTTCTTATTCTCAGGCTTTTCTTTGCAGGTTTTGGCATGGTGATGCAAGCGGCTGGTTCCTTGGTTACTGGGTGCAGGCATTTTCTTCTTACAATATTTGCATTCAGCCATAAGTATCCCAACCTCCTTCCCATTTACCATCTTCTTTCCAATTGACCTTTCAAAATCAATATATATATCAGACCTTACTAAACGTAGTTTTTTCTTTTCTCCAGCTATAATTGGATCTTCATCTACTTCTATTTATTCTTCTGCTTCTTCTCTGGGACGAATCACAAGTGTAACAACAGCAGGTGTTGCATTAATTCCTGAAGCTTGAACTTGGTTTGAACCAGCAGGTAATTGTGATGCAACTGAAAGTGAGGGATGGCTTGATGAACCAACATGATTGGATGCTCCTCTTTCGCTTTGGGACATGATTTATTTCACGAATCTCAATCTTTTCTGAAAACCCTAATTTCAGCGGCCCTAAATTGAAAATTGAGTTCTTAGGATAGAAATTAAACTCAAAATAAATAGAAGAAGATAACCCTAGTTTTCTAATCAGTAATCACACATGATTTGTATAGAGAAGAAGATGATTTTGCACAAATTGAAAGAAGGAGGTGAGTTTTTCTTCTTTTTTTCTTCTCTTTTGTGTCAACTGAACTAAAGAATGTGTGATTCATTCGAAGTATATTGACCTGGGTATATGAATTTACACGTGCTAAACACACGTTATCGGATATTGGAAATAAGGCTAACGGAAATAGCCTTAACCGATACCGTTACGTTAGGATTAAAATATCCGTTATGTTATCGGATACGGATATCCGATTACCGATACATCGGATGTTAACCTAACGGATTCCGGATTTTCGGATTCGGCTAGCGGATAACGGATATCCATTGACAGCCCTATTATCTTCTTTTCTATCAAAGATAGACTCAGATATACTTTTAATTTTCGTAACTCTTGGACCATGAGTTAAAGAAGAAGTGACATCTTCAACTTTTGATTATTCATACTCTTGCATAACGTTAACTGAATCAGCCATAGAATTTAATTCTTATAGGTTAGATAGCACCAAACACAGGATTTTAGATCTTTTCGTGCTTGCCTGCTCTGATACCAATTGAAAAGACGAGGGTACCCAAATACACCACAATATTTTTGTTTCAACCTATAATTTCTCTACCGAAAGTGATCGTCTATGGACAGAGTCGAGACAATACAACTAATCGGTTCATACTTCGTGTGATTGTCTATGGATACGAGATCGAGACAATACAACAACAAGATAACTTGTGTGATTGGCTATGGATACAAGATCGAGACAATACGACAATGAAGTATGTTACTTGATAATAGGTTCGGACTTAACCAAACTCTATAGGATCACTATCAAGTAACGCGGAGTTAACGTAAAGTGTAATTTACTTTAAATTATATAAACAAATATAATTACGGAAAACAAAAGTAAATCACACAACAAGATTTTGTTAACAAGGAAACTGCAAATGCAGAAAAACCCTGGGACCTAGTCCATAATTGAATACTCTCAAAATAAGCCGCTATACAAAATCTACACCAATTTCGTATGGTTGAGACCAAGCAACTACCCCTAGTTCACTTAGTTTCCTCAGTATCCATGTGCTTCCGACTTCGATGAGTGACACACTGGTACAATTCCTTTGGATCGTATTCTAAATAGCAAATGAGAAACTATAAAGCGATGCCGATCTCACGCAACTAATCAATCGAATAAATATGATTCTAGTTGGATCCCATCCGATTAAGGTTTGTGCATACACAAAGATACGAAAACCAATAAGAAATCTTCTTCGTCTTCAAATCTTCTTTAATCTTCTATAATAACCTAGATAACACAACTTGAATCTCTTGTGATCAATCGCACACAGAACGGAGTCTGTTAACAATGGATTATCACAAGATGTCTTTAGATCTAACAACAGTTCTAAAGATCCAGTCGATACTTCGATCTAGTTTGAGTGAATCTTATATCAGAAGAGAAGATTCTCAAGAATAAACAAACTAGGTGCAATCAAAGTTTCAACAACCGTTAGTCAATTAAATCAATCGAAAACTAATAACACTGTAATTATTTAGTTTCCTACCAACGGTACTCGTACATCTTCTTGATCACATGGAAGTATTTAAATGAGCGGTCGTAAGAGATTTCACCTGATTAGGTTACTTTCCTCTCCGAATAGACGGCTCTACGAGAAACAACAAGAACGAAGTTTTCCTGGCTCTTAGGATAGTTTGCTAGAAATGCAGACTTAGGTATTTATAAACCAAGGATGTTTGGACATCAAGGAATTTCCAAAACCGAAAATATTCTCAAGATATGCAATGAATGGCAAAATTCGGTATTCCTAATTTCAATAAATGCTTGTCCAATATTTCCGAAATCTCTCAATAGAAAATCTCCAATTAGTAAATGCACATACTAATTTTTATTCTCTAGAGATATGCATGTAATTGCTAGTAATTAAAGCATATAAATCAAAAACTTTAATTAAAATATTCTTAATTTATCTCGGCACATGATCTCCTTGAGTACTAAGGAATATCTTTGAACAATAAATGATAAGAGTTAATGTACGTGTTCAAAGTATGTTGACATCCCTTCACTATAAATCCCTATTCATATTTACATGGATTTACATTCTTGGAATCGGTTATACCACACTTCCATACAAGTTTAGAATTGGTTGACATGTATTCCAAGATAACTATGTGATTGATCAAATATCAAATCACATACATGGGTTCAATCGGTTCTACCAATCACTAGGATCGGCTATACCTTAATATGGAAATACTTATGATCGGTCACACAAGTTACTAGGACCGGTTACATCAGTTACCAGGATCGGTTCCATATTCCCATGGTATTGCTTGTGATCGGTCACACCAGTAACCAGGACCGGGATCGATTACACAACACTTGTGATAGGTCACACCAATTACTAGGATCGGTCACACCAATTACAAAGATCGATCATACTATCATATGGTGATTACTTAGGATCGGTTACACCAATTAATAAAAACTAGTCATACCAAATCATAAGTCAGGCATTGTGATTAGTTATACCAAGATACATAACCAAGGTTAAGATCGGTTCTACCATCTCACACATATTGGTCATCCAAAGATTTGCAATGAATAGCTATACCAATAAGCCTAAAGATTTCCCTTTTGATTCACGAAACAATTTCATGAATGTACTTCCTTTAACCGAATGTAAAATATTGTTTCTTAGGATGAAATCTTTACCATAACCCATTTACATAATCATAACAGTATATACAAGATTATGTCGATGTCATATCTACGAAGTTCAAAAGATAAACGTTATACTTCGTAGTCTAATTCCCTAATACGATGATCATACAATTATGACCATGTCACATCACTAGAGTATTATACAATATGTACAGTATATACATTTTCGCAGTTATGTTTTCAATATAGCACAACTAGAAAGATACGTTAAGAATGAAACAGTTCAACTTAATATTACTAACATCAAGTGGAAGGATGATGTAGTCATTGTAGATCGCTACTTCTTCACATTCTTCAGGTCTTCAGAGTAATACTTTTATGTCTTAACATTCCTAGACTTTCTAGTCTAACCTAAACGAAGTTAACTCTAGTATATAATCAAGCGACTTTAGATGAGGTTTGACACACTAAAATATGATAACCAAACTTGACATACCAACGCTTGGTGAGTTCAACCGAGCTATGCTCTAACAATGGGTAAGGAATTAAGAGGACAAGCAAAATAATCAGCACAAGATTCACGCAAATTGCCTAGACAATCACAAACTGAAATGACGAGGGTACCAAGTACACCATAATGTTTTTGATATCAACCTATACAAGATGCACCTTATGTAATCTAATACAGACAAGAACTGTTAAGGAGATTACTTAAATAAGACGTAACTTGGTATATAACATAAATTCGGAAACAAGAACCAATCTATGGGATCAAACCAAGTGTTGATTAACGTTGAGTGCTATTACTTTAATTATAGCTATAATAATAATTATAATGCGGAAGGTAAAGTAAAGGCACACAATAGGATTTCGTTAACGGGGAAAACTCCAAGACGAAAAAACCCTGGGACCTAGTTCAGTTTTGAATACTCTCATAATTAAGTCGCTATACAAACTGACTACATCAACTGTGTATAGTTGATACCAAGTAAATTAATTACAAGTTACTCAATTCCTTCAGTATATCTCCTTGCCCCTACAACCAATCTGGTTTAGTACCTAAAATCTAATATAGAGTCCACTATCTTAAGTCGCTTCACCTATTGTGAACCTTTAAACTAAATAGTGTTCAGTATAATCTCAAAATCGACTAGTTCGCGAAATGACTAGTTTAGTTCGTGTATGCGACTTAATTGTGATAAAAATATCAAGTATTTATATTTAAACATTCAAGTTCGTGAACTGGTAAACAGTTTGTGAACTTTAAGAACTAACTTGACTTACTCCTTAGCTTGCATTCTTCTTTGCCAATGCTTATCATCATATTGAAGTCATGCGACTTGTCTCAGTAGATAAAATGGTATATAATATGGGTAAATAGGATAGTCAGTCTTCACATACCTTTATAGATGAAGTTCATGTTGACGTCGTCTTAAGTCGTTAATCTTCAAGGTCGATTGGTGAATTCCGATACTTAACAACCATGCTTTAATTCTAGTCCGAGATTGACTTTAGTAGACTATAAATCAAGACATAGTTTTGATCAAGTAAAAGTTACAACAGCTTGACATACCAAAACCATTGAGTTTGACCGAGCGATGTTGTAATAGTATCTGTATATGATTTACAGAAAAGGCAATATGCATTCTGCACTTTTTCTGCTTTTAACAAGAATCAAAAGTAGGGGCGGCCTTAAAAATAAAGCCAAACTGAAAAAGAGACCTTGAGAGGAATTTTAAGATTCCAAAGCTGCTTGTGAGGAAACCTTAAGAAATCATTTGGGTTTGCAACTATGAAGTCTTGGCCATCATTCCAAATTTTGATAATTGACCACCTAAAATTAACTCATCCGGATTATCTAGCAATTGAAAAGGCATAACCACTTATTAACTCTTTCGCAGTGAGGTTTCTACTGAACTTCAAATCCCAAGCTTCCTCAACCTAAAACATATCTCTAATCATGGCAATTTTATTGCTGGAAAGCTTGTACAAAGATAAGAAATCATGTTGCAAAAGTCGAATCCCAGTCTAAGAATCTTTCTAAAAATTAACATATGTTGCATTTCTCTGAAAAGAAGTAGCAGCTCTCACTAATGCTCTTGAACTCAGAATCACAACCTATAAGCTTTATCCAACAAGTTTGATGCTAGCTATAGCATTCATAAATATATAAGGAATCAGCTCCACCCCCAAACATTTACTGAATAAGTTTTCCTCAAAGAGCATAATTTTCATTATCATACCTCCAAATGCACTTACAGTTCGAATCTTTATCAACTACATCTAGCTTTTTAATATCTATACCTCATCTACACTTTGGCGAAGTAGCTTAGACCAAGCCACCCAACTCTTGTTCTTTCTAACGGCAATAGAACCTTGATAAAAATCTATCATTATGTTTTCAATCTCCTTGAAAATATAAGTCGGCATTGGAGAGATAAGAAAAGCGCAAACTAGAGAACGTACTTTTTATCGTAATTAGCCTGCCATCCTTAGATATGTAAGTTCTTTTCTATAAAGATAAATTTATTTGGAATTCCTAAATGATATCCTACCACACAGATTTTGCTTTCGACTTACTTCTTATGGTAATGCCTAAGTGATTTATGGGTAAGGAATTAAGAGGATAAGCAAAATAATCAGCACAAGATTCACGCAAATTTCCTAGACAATCACAAACTGAAATGACGAGGGTACCAAGTACACTACAATGTTTTCGTTATCAACCTATACAAGACACACCTTGTGTAATCTAATACAGACACGAACTGTCAAGGAGATTACTTAAACAAGATGTAACTTGGTATATAGCCTAAATTCGGAACCAAGAACCAATATATGGGATCAAACCAAGTGTTGATTAACGTTGATTGCTATTACTTTAATAATAGCTATAATAATATTTATAATGCGGAAGGTAAAGTAAAGGCACACAATAGAATTTCGTTAACGAGGAAAACTCCAAGACGAAAAAACCCTGGGACCTAGTTCCATTTTTAATACTATCATAATTAAGTCGTTATACAAACTGACTACATCAACTGTATATAGTTGATACCAAGTAAACTAATTCCAAGTTACTCAGTTCCTTCAGTATATATCCTTGCGCCTACAACCAATCTGGTTTACGTACGTTAAACATAAGATAGAGTCCACTATCTAAAGTCGCTTCACCTGTTGTGAAGACTTCAGCAACTCGACTCATTTGGATCTTAATCCAAAATAGTAAATGACTAATTTGTTTCAGTAACCTCTCTAACACTATCCAACATCAAACAAGTTAATCGGAGATGAGTTGAGTATAAAGGTTCTTTCTTATAAAAAATGTAAACTCATTGTACGTTTCAATCAACTAAGATAAAACTATCGAAATAATCAATCTTAGTTTATAAAAAAATCAAAGTAGATCTTAAAGGAAACACCTAGATAGATTGTCGATCTATACGACAAGCTTTAAATTCTATCTGAGATAAAAAAATCTTGTCGGATCCCTGTCAATCAAGTATGCAAAAAGTATATCACAAAGATCAAAATACCAAAAAGAAAATCTTTTAGTCTTCAATCTTCAAAGTACCTGCATAAACAACTTGATTACACTAATGATAGATCAAGCGTAGAATGGATTATGAAAAATGATGATCACTAGTCATATTTTTAGATCTTGAAGCAATAAAGTAGATCTGAAATCATTGATCCTTGAACTAGTTCGATTGACCTTATATTAGAAGAGAGAGATCACAAAATAAACAAACTAGATCAATGTTCAACTTTACAATTAGTCAATCAAATTAATAATCGAAAACTAAAAGAATGATACGATTCTTAGTTTCCCATCAACGGTACTACTAGAGGTTCTTGATCCAACAAAAGTCTTTAAACGAAGTGCACGTTAGAAATTTCACTTAACTATGATACGCTCCTCCCCGATGAGTAGTACAAAAATACTACTAGTGGGCTTCCCACACGATCAGTTAAGCAGCGTATTCAAGGGATGAGTTTGTAAGAATACAAGCTCTAATATTTATAATGTAATGAGCAACACTTGTTTGGATAACAGGGAACTACCAAATGCGAAAATTCCTAAGATATGCATCGAATGCGTATTTTCAGTTTATTATCTTCCAATTGTAATCCAACATATGTACCGATATGTTTCTTAAATGACAACCAATATCAACTAGTATACAACATATACTTTACTAAAATAGCTGCAAGAGATATGCTTATTTTGGGATATGGAAAGCATATCATTCCGAATATCTAAAAGATATTTAGAATATTTCGGTTTTGGGATATCGTTTTGAGTATCAAGGAAAGTACTTGCACATTGAGTAATAAGAGTTAGCACATGTTCAAATATATTATGTCGACAGCTTGTAAACTTTTCTTTTTCACCACATATATTTTCGGTATCTATGCAAACCCTAAAGTAATAGACAAACCGAAAACGTAAACTTGATCAACTAAGGACAGGTTTTGCTAGAGATCCATAGATCGGTCCTAAAAGAGATAATTAAGATCGTTCCTAGTAGAGATAATTGGTAAGGGATCGGTCCTACTAGTAGGGGTGTCAACGGATGAATATCCGTCGGATATTTAGAAATCTGTATCTGATAGGTTAAGCGCTGTCGGATATTCAATATCCGATAATATCCTACAGGATATCAAAAATCAGATATCGATTCCGATAGGCTAAGCTATCGGATAACGGATATTTATCCGATAATATCCGGTTCTGACAAAAAATGTGAAAAACCCTGTAAAACATGTTCATAATTTAAGTTCAATTTCACAAACATTTCATATCGGATATCGGATATTTTTCCTTAC
The DNA here is from genome assembly GCA_023531105.1 of Papaver atlanticum. Lineage (NCBI taxonomy): Eukaryota > Viridiplantae > Streptophyta > Magnoliopsida > Ranunculales > Papaveraceae > Papaver > Papaver atlanticum. The sequence continues at coordinate 889,715 of JAJJMB010005871.1, read as the reverse complement.
TCTTCTACTCGACTCTAATATGGTTAGGGTAAATCACAAATAAGTCCATGTTCTATCGGATGTCGGATATTAACAATTCGGATGGAGCCTAATCCGATTCCGATATATTAAAGAAGAAATATCCAATCCAATATCTGATATCCGATAAAACGGATAAAATCCTATAGGATCTCGAATACTCGGGAATGGATTCCGGATATCGGACAGATATTGACAGGCCTACCTACTAGAGATCTTTTGTATCAGTCATAGTAAAGATCCTTATTTAAGACATAGGTCCTAGAATAGATCCTTTGACTCCTTATCAACTGCGAAACAAGTTTTGCAAGTCTACTTTCTTAAATCATGTAAACATAGTTTTCTATGTATAGAACCAACCCGAAAGTTCAACACACTAAATAATAGCGAAACCAAATAGTATTATGTCGAATTTACGAAGTACAATAGATAAACTATACTTTGTAACTTCATATAGCGAAGTTGTATGATGTAACTAGTATATCATACCTTGACACTTTGATTATAATGAAATGATCAAATCACCAACACTAGAGTCACATAAACAAGCTTCGTTATTATATTTTCAAATATAAACGAATTGAAAGAAATGTATATAGAAACTGAACAAGTGAAGTCTGTGTCACTAACCTTGAACAAAAGGATGATGTGTTCACTGATGCCGATACGTCTTCAGGTTCTTCGGAGTAACAAGAGCAAGTCTCAACATTTCTATTATTCCTAGTCTAACCTAGCGAAGTTGACTCTAATAATCAAATCAAGCAGTTTCAAGTTTTGGAACTAATATATGACAAACAAACTTGACATACCAACGCTTGGTGGGTTCAACCAAGCAATGCTCTAACAATAACACTTTTCTTGAAATTTATCTTGAATCTTGAAATAATTTAAAAATCAAGAAGAACATTCTTTAAGTTTCGCATTGTTCCTCATCATTATCTAAAAGGGCTATTCAGTAATCCGGAAACTGTAAGCGGATGATAACGGTACTATCATGTGCAACTTTGAAACCTGTTAAAGACATCTTCAACTGCCTTTTTAAGCATATAAGAAAGTAATTCATCAATGAGAATGAAAAAAACGGTTGAGATTGGATCACCTTGTCGTATTCCTTTCTGGTTTTTGAAAAGACCGGTAGCTTCATCCTTAAGAACACCTGCAAATCTAGGGTTGGAAATATACCATCCAACTTCTAAACAGATTACCAAAAATTTAGCCAAGTCGGGTCAATATAATTCTGATTTATATAATCAAACGCCTTCTTGAATCAATTACCTCATAAACAATCAAAATTTCTTTATTAATCTGCCCATCATGAACAAAAGCACATTGAAAATCAATAACTGATCGAAGGAAGAACCACCTTAAGTCTTTCCGTAAGCAGCTTTGAAACGATCTTATAGACGATACTGATTAGAGTTGTACGCCTAAAGTTATTTAAAGAAACTGATCCATGTCGTCTAAGATCATATTCACATTTGTGTTATTCCGCCTCCAATTTAAGAAGCGAGAAGACTCAAACTCTTTTATTACCTTCATCGAATCACAATTAATACATCCCATGCAAATTTCAAGAATTCCTTTATGAAACCATTTGTTCATTTGCACCAAAGTGCCAAATAATCTCCTTAACTTCTTCTATTGAAAAAGTTTTTCGAAAACCATAGTCTCCGTAACATAAAGTGGAGAAGGTCCGGCTGATCAAAAGAGGGTCTAATAACATGCTGCTCAGAGAATATAAAAAACTTACACTCATCCGTCATTTTCTTTTTATCGTAACACAAATCACCATCTATTCACAAACAGTGGATGATGTTAATTCTGTATTTATAAAAAGCTAACCGATACAAGTACCTTGAATCCTTCTCCCATTCTTAGTCCAATTTTCTTTAGCTCTGGCAATTAACATCGTTGACCAAGGGCGGAACTACTTATAGACTTGGGCTGGCTTAAGCAAGCCCAAAGTCCATAAATGCTCAAATTTTTACCATGGTTTTAAGTTTGGCTAAAAAAAATCATGCCTAAAAAATAGACTTAAGCCACCCCCACCGATCCAATTAGTTTTCAAGCCACCCACCTTTATTTTCTAGCTCTGCCACTGTCGTTGACAATGCAATCATTTGGAAGGTGTGGTTGTTCCTTAAGTCACCCTCTTGGCTTGTTCCTTTCACCCCATTTCTGATTATTTCTAGGTCCACTTCAATTATGCACCATACCAAAAGGTCACCATCCCTATATATATATATGTTGGTTAGCTCTACCACCTCTTGTTTCAATAGATGTGCTAGTTGAGCATGCAAATGCAATAGTTAATGCCCCCACTTTAATATATGGTAGTAGGAAGATGAGGATATCACCACTCATAAACTCGACCCAATCAGCGGAATATAAAAAGGAGTACAAACAAAAATCCATAATCGTGTATGTCTCGGGTGGGATATAGCACTCAAATCCGGCCGGGACATATTATTCCCAATTGTCCCATAAAAAACCCCCATAGAAAATCAAGTACGGAATGTGGAGAATCTAAAGCCATTCAAACATAATATTGTAAAATACAAAAGAATTCATCAGTACCTACTACCATTCGTTTTAAGGGTTCAACTATGAAAAACAAAAATCAAAGAGACAGATGAGAAAACTCAGACCTAATTAATTAAAATTAGGTTGTTTCTTCTCCTTTACTGCATCATCATTGATCATGCATACCTCCGCCTCCACCACTACCAAGAAACACTTTTTTTTAGAGGAATAGCGAAAAGAGAGTGCAGACAAACACCAAGATAAAAGGTATTGTTTGTTAAAACATCTAAATCCTCCGTTTGGACCATCGGGATAATATTAACTAGTTTTCTTTTGTTATAATTAGAGCATGTTGGTTAAAAATGATTATGGTCTTCACCAAACGTTACTTTGTAGGAAGGCCATATTGTATATAGTCCACTCCTCCTATTTGGAAGAAGTAAAGAAAATATAGGAATGAAAATTTCCTTTTCTTATTTGCAAGTTGGGGTGGAAAAATCTTCTTTGGGGTACAAAATCTTTTTAGGGGTGCAAAATAACAAAACTTAGGCTTATGTATAACATTATATTTTTAATTGGGCCTAAAAAAGGCTTTGGAGCTAGCTGGGCAAGGGATGCAAGTGCACCCCCTGCACTACTCTAGCTACGCCCCTGCTCACAGAGAAAAAGAAAATGACATTAGTCAAGTCTGGTGGAGATAAAAAGAAATATTAATATTCTATATATCGGCATTATCATATTCTACCATGAACATTTTAGAATTTTTGTTTACAGATTGAAACTTGTTATCGGAATTATTAGACTCATATAAAACAAAATAATTCTGGTCACTCAATTGGTAATATCCGATAGAATTTGATATATTGTAGGCTTCAGACGTAAGAAAATTTTGGTATTAAACTTTGAACACCGATAAATTAGTTGACATTGATGATTGTGGGAAGCAACTAGGAATTAGGAAATCAATAAATATTAGCAAATGCAACACCGATTTAAGAGTGAGTCATGCAGTAGGTGCTTAACAGATACGATTCAACGCGTTGTCGGTTGATTTTGTTCCGGATTTTGGTTGCTCTTGTCGCATTTGTCAAAGAAATGTAATCCAAATTAGTTGTTAGCTTTTAATTAATTTCGAGATGTTAACGTAACAACGTACGTGTTACCAAAATATACAAAAATTATACCAAAAAAATCAAATTAGTTGGTTAGTCTTTTCTAATTAATTCCTTTGTTTGCTTAATTAGTGCTTCTCCATTACTTTCCTTACTGTTGCCACTGATATAAAGTCCACTGTTTTTGACTGCCCAATTTCTTGTATCAACTAATTTTGCTTAGGTAGCACCCATAAGTAAATAAAAAACAAAATCACAGAAATGCTTAAAGAATATATATATATATGGGCTCCATGAATTCGTATAAGCTACTAGAGTAGTAGACCTGCAGACATGCACTAATTTGATAATCTATCATATATTCCTTCATTCTTCAACTCAATTCTGTACCATATATATCTTATTCCCACTTCTACACTACACTTCTATATAAAGAAAAGAGGAGACACTAGAGAAAAGAGACAAAGTGAGAGACATAGAGGAGAAAGATTAGCTTAAGTATATGGAGGAGTACAATGCAATACTGGCTAAAAGTTTTACCCGAAAGGAGCAAAAGAAGTTGAGATACGGAGCTTTGCTTGCATTTTGTGTCTTTCTGCTTACTTGTTTCACTGTCTTCAAACCCTCTTTCACGCATCCCCCAATTTGTAAGTATTTATGTGGTTTTACAGTTCTTTTGCCATTTCATAATCCAAATTTGGTTTCTTTAGAAGTGTTTAGTGTACGTGCTTTAAGTGTGAATATAATTTTGCAGTGAATTTGAGGTCGTCAATATATGGCGCCAGGCCAAGAATGTTGCAGATTGATGAAAATATAATCAGCAGAAATCCCCGTCAGATATTTAGTATGTGAATACCATTTCATTAACATTGAATTCAGTTCCCCGTTTGTCCTCCACTTTTGTTTAATCCTCTATTTTTTTCCTGGCAGGTACTAAAGTGAAGCTGCAGGCTGAAACCAGGAGGCCAGCGTGCAATGTATTGGAACCACGATCAGATTATTGTGATATTCAAGGAGATATAAGAATCCACGGGAAACTATCAACTATTTCTTTTGCTTCGCCTCAGAATGGCAATATTGCAGGCTTAAATGAATCTTGGAGAATTCGACCTTATGCTCGAAAAGGAGATAAAGCTGCAATGACATCCATTACAGAATTATCAGTAAAATCTTTCGTCGGAAATGACAGAACAATAAACTCTGTTTGCAGCTATAGTCATGGTGTTCCCGCAATTATTTTCTCCCTTGGAGGTTATGCCGGGAACCAATTCCATGATTTTTCGGATATACTTGTTCCACTTTTTATTACTTCCTATCAATTTCACCAACAGGTTCAATTTCTTGTCAAAGATTTCAAACCTTATTGGATTTCTAAATATATGCCAATCCTAAAACAGCTATCCAAGTATCCTATCATCAATATGGACAATGAAAACAATGTCCATTGCTACGGTAGAGTTATTGTCGGTCTCAAACATCACAAGGAGTTTGGTGTTGATCCTTTCAAGTCTCCGAAAGGCTATTCGGTGAGAGATTTCACTCAGTTCTTGAGAAAAGCTTACTCTCTGAATAGAACAACTGCCATAACGATCAATGAAGGCCAAAATGCAACCAAGAAACCGAGGCTCCTAATTGTTTCACGTAAAGGTACTCGAAAATTCACAAATGAAGAAGAAATAGCTAAAATGGCCACAAGCATGGGATATGAAGTAGTTGTAGCAGAACCGGGGGTTACAATGACGCCGTCAGAATTCGCCCATATAGTGAACTCTTGTGATGTAATGATGGGTGTTCATGGTGCTGGTTTAACTAATCTTGCATTCCTTCCAACTAACGCAGTTGTAATTCAAATTATTCCTTTGGGTGGATTGGAATGGCTTTCAAGGCATGATTTTGGGGAGCCAGCAGTGGAAATGAAATTGAGATACTTGGAGTATAAGATAAGAGAAGAAGAAAGTAGTTTAATAGAAGTATACCCGCGCAATCATGTTGTCTTTAGGGACCCAACCTCATTCTCAAAACTAGGGTGGGAAGCAGTTAAATCTGTTTATCTAGAGAAACAAAATGTAAAGCTTGATGTTGCTAGTTTTAGGGTTACTTTGGTAGAAGCGCTTAAGCTTCTCCATTCATAGAAACACAGAAATGTAAAAATTACTTCACTTTAATGTTTTGTACATGGTGGGCACAACACGGACATTTTAAAGTAGTATGCAATTTGCAATAATGAGAACTAGGGACAATACCCAGTCTCATACAAAGAAAATGGCATTGCCACAAATTTCAGGAAATTGCGCATGCAGGAGTTACCACCAGGAGTGTAACGCAAACTTTATGAGGCTAAGTACTACTAGGGAGAAAAGGAAAATCCCATCTATGAGATAAAGGGCGAAAGTGGCGTGTTGTTTTTAATGGACCCCTGCAGGTATCAACCACAATAGTATGAGAGTTCAACGTCAGGCCCACGTCCAAAGTAATGTTAAAATGGCCGATTCTTGAAAGTGATGGAAAAAGTTGGGAGTTGAAAAAATAAATTTTTCCTTGAGCTGGGGCTGCCACTGATTTACAGATCGCGAAAGGTGATAGATGGTTTATGTACAACTTAGATGGATATCCATCAAAACAAAAGAAAAAGTTATTAAAAAAATTAATGTACCACAAATACAAATATGAAGGAAAAATCACAGCCTCTTTCTCGTTAAAGTTGGATGATGTTGCCATGACCACAAGATAATGAATATCGTGAGTGTAACCCCTGCGCCTGACCAAAAAATCACCAACCATTGAGGCATTGAGTGGGGAAACAAGCCCGGAGAGAACGGGAAAAAATGTCAAATTAGTATCACTTTTTTATTTTACTTTTTATTATTATTATCTTTTCTTTTTTTGATCGATAATTTTTTTGATGCTGGCGAGTTTCGAACTCGGATCATTGGTATCATCACCCAATGACTTTACCACTGTGAGTTGAACTCAAAGGCGCATTACAAATTAGCAAATGTGAGTACACAGAAATCCTAAAGAATGCTAGTATATATCAGATTGTATAACTCACCGTCCCCAAATTTGATGCATATAAGGAGTTCAACTGCCTAGTTAGTAATTCTCCGAATCATTCCCGAATGATTCGCGAACGTATCCTAACTGACCAAATCCGAATGATACTTTCGAACTATTTGAACTCCGAACCTAGTTCGCGGATTATATGGACCTCACGAATGATTCGCGAACGTATCCGAATGATATTTCCGAACTAGAACTCCCATAGGTAACTCTCTGACCAGAGTTCTGTTGATTGGTTTTTGTTTGATTTTGTATATACTTATATTTAAATACAATTATTCAGTTAAATTTTTCTATTAGTAGTTGTTTAACCAGTGTTTTATGTGTTGATTTTTGTTTAAAAGTCTATAAACTCGTTTTATAATACATTTATGCGATTAAATTGTTTACTTCTTGTTAAATAATCACGTTAAAATGTTTTTTTCCATCTTATAAATCATATACAAATAAAATTAGTCTCGTAATAAGGTCATAATACTTATCAATTTATCATATATGTAAGCCGAATTTTAAGTGCCGAACTCACATTTATAAAACGAATATGCACGTACGTATGCCGTTCCGAACTACTGTCCGAACAACGAACCGTTGACCGGATTTTTGACCGAAACCGTATAATTCCCGTACGTATGCCATCCCGAACTATTACCCGTACCCCGAATTAATAACTAGGGTTCAACTATGCAAATCGCGATGGAGAGCCAACAAAATGCTCCGACCTTTTTAACTGTTTTTGTGGAATCAATAAAAGAAGAAGTATAAAGATGTGTATATGTGAATATCGTTTATAAAACACTAAATTGGTTGAATAACCCATAAATTCTTTTTTATGGCTCAAAAAGACAAGTAAAAATTGTTACTGTTCAATACCCAAAGATCTTAAAGATACTTTTTAATATCCAAATTGGATATTTCACCCAACTCCTTTAACTAACTTTTTGGACAGTAGACTAAGTTAGCCTTTTTAATTTTTTGGCGCGTCGTCATTATACAGCAAGTCGGATCCGCGTATAATACCCGATAATTTACGTAATGCGTCAGTAACTTTCCATTCCAATGAAATCCCATTAAAAGTCATGCAATAAGCATAATAAATTATTAAATTTTTTTGTAGTAGAATAATAGAGAAAGACAAAGAGGCAGAGAGTTTTTTATTGATATGAGTAACCATGTTACATAGTTATATTGTCTTTTATATACATCTAAAGAGAAACCCTATATATCTAGTTGGGCCGCACATCCATGGTCCGTAGACCCAATAACACTCCCCCTTGTGCGGTCCAATAGAACTTCGTATGTAGTGCTTCAAATATAGTGCTTCTAATGTAAGTCTTCAAATGTCGTTCTCTCCCATCATGACTTGTGCCGAAATCAATTGCCTTACTAAAACTTTGACAAGGAAAAAGCCAGTGGGATAAAACCTTGGTACAACTCTTCACATGTAGTACTTCACATGTTGTCTTGTACCTTACATGTAGTTCATCACATGCAATACGATCTTCAAAGATCGACGAGTCTAAGTTAATTGTCTCGTTAAAACTTAGTTAGGCTAAACCAGAGGGACAAAATATGAACTAAAGAAAAAGTATACAATATTAAGTAAACTTAGAACATAATTGGATGCGTATACATTGCTTCATTAAAACCTTGAAAAGGAAAACCCAGTGGGATAAAACCTTGACGAAAGGAAAAGAGTACAACGTGACAGATGCAAGTAAAAGTGATCCGTTGCAGATGATCACTTTGCTCCGTTGAAGTTGACTAGTTGCTTCACAACTCCTAAGGCAGGAAATCCTTGTGGGAAAGACAATAGCCTTAGTTGGGAAATTAATTTACGGTGTTTGTTGTTGTCTCATTAAAAACCTTGCCGAGTAACAAAACCCTGTGGGAAAAAGCAACCTCAGTGAAGGAAAATAGTTCAAAACACCATTATATGCTCCCCTGATGTCAGACAATTTGCATTAGTCTAATGCAGTCAAAAGGAGTTTATCAAACTTTACTTTGGTGACTTGAATATTTATAAGATCATGTTGTCGATTCTGGAAGCTACGTTGCTTAACAGACTTTCGCGTTTCATTTCTTTGATCTGATATTTTCATTAATATCAACGTGATCTTTATGTCTTCAACGTTCAACCTACTTGATGTTTTTTAGTGTTGTCTCGCTAAAAATCTTGTCGAGTAATAAAACCCTTTGGGAAAAACTATTCTCGATTGAAGGGAAAAAGAGTACAACACAACTTCAATTTCGAAGTAAAATATGTCGACATCATATCCTTGGATCCTCCCCCTGATGTCGGCATCTCCCACCGATTAATTTCAGAGTTGTTCCAGACAGTTCATTTAGTCATGTAATTTTCGAAACTGAATATTGGTAATGACTTAGAAAATAGTCTACCATATCTCCCCCTGATTGCTTTCGTTGGAGAAGAGATTATTGTTCCTTCATAATCAACAACTTTTGGATTGCACTTTTATTAGCATTCCTTTTTATGTCTTTGCAGGGATAAAATAAATTTATGTCAATGGTTACTTTTAAGTACATGATTACATTCACTATACCATTCCAATGACGTTGCGGTTGCGCTGAGCTATATCTAGCTAACAAGTTCCTTGAGGATGTATAATTTAATCGAGTACATTATTATACTAAGTACAACAATGAGTCTATTGTACTTAGATATGAGAATTTCATCTCCCATCACATCTTTGTCATCTTCCTTTAGACGAAATGGTCACTTACTTACATTTGAACCTCTACTAATCATGGGATTGCCATCAGGATGCATGTCTTTGTTAAATTTCCTGACAACTTTGGACATATGCAAACTGGTGGAATAATATACCACAAGCTCAGTATTCGGTCGAGCTTTCCCCAGATTTTTCATCTCAAATTCGGATTTCAAATAGCTTTTAAGGTCTCATATTACATCAAGAGTACCCATCATGTCTGTACCATCGACATAGATAGCTAAAATTCCAAATTAGGAACTTTATTGTGAATACACAAGTAAAAATAACTTACTTGTCTATCCCCTCCAAATCAAATAGACACTTAGACGGGTATACCACATCTGCCCGATTGCTTCAATCAATAAGTGAGCGTTCTATCTAACTTTAAACGCACTCTGTGGTTTAGAGTCACTTGATTTGGGAAACAAAAGGCTATCAAGTACTTTTGTAAATATTTGCTATCTCTTGATTCTTTCAAAGATACGTAACAACCACATGCATATGCTGCATTTCAAGTACTTTTGAAATTACCAAGCTAACTAATTAGCGGAACGCTATAACGTTTATTACAAGAGAACAATTACAGGGCTTTGTGAGAAACCTCGCGCCACAAGGCGAGTCTGTATACTATAAGACTACTTTCTTTTCATTATGCTTTGTGACAAATTAATCATGTATGTCCAATAGGCTTTACACTTGGTTGGTTAGCACTAACACACCAAATACCTGTATATTTGTCAAAGAACCAAGTTCTACCTGGATTGTATAGGACAAATATGCTCTTCGTTGAAATTAAGCAACAAGGAGATTGGTTCGATCTCATCTTGCTCTATTTCCTTAAGCAAGTGTATATGAAATTAATCATCAATATGCTCGCATGATCTTTCTATTGACCATGTGTATTCTCATAATCCACTTGGGATGTCATTGTTCTCTGGAATCATTAAACTTCGGAGCGTCCTCCAGTTTGATTCATGGACATATTCAGAGACAATCTTATGAGATGATTTATGATGATATAAATAGGTTATGCCTTACTCACCTACTTCCTTTCTAGGTGAGGATTGATCGAACCAAGTGGTCTCTCCAACTTTCTTTATGGAACCACGACCTCAACCACACTTCCACTAAGTGTAGTTGAAACACCTTAGTCTATGGTGTATATCCCATATTGAGGATTTGTAACCTTGTAGGTAGGTTTGCAGCTGGTATGTGTGATCTCATCACTTTAGTGACAACAATGTACATTCTGAAAATCGATTATTCTTTGTCACTTCATATTTACATTTGTGGAGTAGAAGAATCAATATGAGACACAGTGGGAACACACCACGACAATTCCTACCGTTCCCTTAAAAAATACTTTTTATTATCTCCCCCTAACAACGGGAAGAATGTCTCATTAAAGTGATCACCAGCAAATCTAGCGGTAAGAGATCTCCTGCCAAAAGTTTTCAAATGCGGATAGTTGTTGGGAACTCATTTCCAACATAACTACTTAACAGTTTTGAAGACCCATCATAGTACGACGTGGAGTCGTAATGGCACATATATAGTGTAACCAAAAATGCGTAAGAACACGAATGTCAGGCTTATATCCAGTTACCAACTGGTACGCAAAAAATGGTTGACTAATTGTGGGTTCTAAAACGAATAAGTGAATATGCGTGCAATATTACATATCCCCCAAGCATTTGTAGAAAGGTTGTTACGCATAACATATCCTTAGACATCATCTATAACCTTTGATGGTATCCTATGCGAGACCATGGGGTGAGGATGTGATAGGTGTCTAAAACACCTTGATATTTATTTATTGTTTATGCTTTATTTGCTAAGTTTTCTTGTAAATTATGTATTTTATGTTTAATTTTGAGTTTTAGGTACTTTGGAGCAAAAGAAGAAGAAACGTCGCTTAAAAGAGCTAAAGTGTCATTTCATGTGCAACTGCTGTTGGAGGCGAATTATTTCTCATTATTTGCTTTTATTTCTTCATCTCTATATGAAAAGCATGTCGGCTTTAGTGATGCAAGTTATGTCTAAAAAGCACGACAACTTTAATGTTGTAGAAAAATTGAAGAAAAGAAGTGGATCTGAGAGGTAAGAGACGACTGTTATTTGAACCTCCGGAGAAATACGCTAAAGGCACCCGAAGAAGTGAAATAGGCACCTCAGGAGTTCTACTATATACACCCTAAAAATTGCTATTCGTACCCCCAAAGAATTAATCTTTGTACCCCAAATTTGTTAAAGGGAGACCAGCCACGGTTAAGGGGCACCATTCTTCACCATTCAAATTTTGATTGTGGCGGGAAAGTTTGGACAGTCACGAACAAAACTAGGGTTGGATTTTTGGGAACGATTAAAAGAAATTAAATCGCTGGATTCAGTTTGCTTGGGCCTATTTGGACTTAACAGGCTTGGCATGTCTCTTTGATTCGACGGAAATTGGTTAGATGATCCAATTGGAGATAAAACACGGTCTCGGGTTTTTGGTGAAGGTTTGGATCGATTTTAATGGAGATTCTATCGGAGAGTTTCATGGGAATGATTTGGTACAACCTTAATGCATCAGAACAGAGTTGTTAGAAGTCTTGGACTCGAAAAATAAGGACGTATTCATCGGTTTGGAGTAAACAGGGAGTTGGATATAACAGGGATTGTTTGGCTGCATTTTTGGAAAGAACAAGGAGTTTTAGTCAACATAATATACTTTGCCAGATTTGATAAGGTTAAGGAAGTTTGGATCGACATAGAACAGCTACGCAGGAGAAGAAAATGGAAATAAAAATCCCGTGACTTGTGCGAGAGGAAAAACAAGTTTTGGAAGCAATATACTCGGCTTGTGGTGTATAAAAAGGAAGGTGGGAGTTTCAAGAAGAGACTGAGACTTTTGAGAAGAAATATAGGCTTAGAATCGACAAAAGAGAGGTTAGAAAAATTCTTCCTACTGCTGCAAAACTCAAGAACACGAAGAACATAGCCTGTCAGAAACAGTTGCAGAAGCAGTCTTATATTCAACCGCAGAAGAACAATATCGTACACTGTTTTAGCTGCAGTAGCTCTTCCGCAACAGAACTATTGCAACACTCTTGTGGCTGAATACCTTTAGCGACTAAAAATCGTTGTAAGCAAAATTTCATTATTTTTAATACAATGATTAATCAAGTATTCTCCAATCTTCGATTCATGAGTAGCTAGATTTCTTTTCTAGGGTTTTGGAGGAAGTTATTTTCGATGAGTAAATTTTAGTAGTTTTTTTCTTTGACAATTACTCCATTTTTTGTGCTTTAAAATTATTAAAAATCTTCTCTTCTTTATATGCTTCATATTAATTGTTTTGGGTAGTTTATCTATCGATCTTTTATAAGAGAAGGAAAATTAGGCCTGAGAATAGTGATGAGAGAGTCATAAAAAGAGCTTGTAATGTTATATCTTCCAAAGCATGAGATTGGGTTTGAAACTGTTGAGTAAAGTAGGAGTATTTGTCAAAGAAATCATTATTGAGTTTACAATCATTGGAAGTAGTGGAATCCAAAACCCTAGATTCTTTTCTCCTTGGTAAACAAAAAAAATAATCAAAGTTTATTAGTTTGTCTAGCTTTTCTTTATTTGTCTTGAACCAAACCTCTAAAAAGTCCGAGTATCGAATCCCTTTCTTACCACATTTTAAAACTACATCAGGATATTCTACACTGATCTTATTAAACATACAATATTCATCAAGTACTTTTGATGTAAATATCTAGCATTGACAAAGTTGGTGAGCCCTTAAATTGGATATTATGTGCTAGGATTGTTTCAAAAAACGCATAATTTCTCGTGAACAATAATTAATTCAACACTTTGAATCATCCACTAGAGCCATAAATCACTTGAATGGTCCGCATTCTGCATGGATATGTCCACAAATATCACCTTGTTTCTTTTGTGAAAATGGGTTGTTTACCATTTGCATCCTAGGATGGTCTCAATCCTTTTTAATAAATAATGACTTTGTAAAATGAGTTACATGCTTTTTAATAAATAATGACTTTGTACTTTAGAAAGAGTTGATTATGAGAGATGTCGTCACTTTGCATTCTTTTAATATTTGTAATTCCCATTTTCTTGTTCACTCAAATAAAATGATGTCCATTTAAGTTCTTTCAAAACAGAACATCATATCACAACCAAAGTGTCTTTATGGTTATGTCAAAACCTGAATGAGTCAATTCCCAACATTACATTGTCGGTGACGATATGGATTCAATTATCCAAGTATTAGTGATTTACAGTTTACTAGACTAATTGGCTCATTATTTTCTTTAAAATGTGATTCCTTTCACATTCATTTGAGGTAATTTGTAGATGCATTCCCATTCTCACAGTTAGTTTTCGTATAATAATCGTTTGCACAGACTTCATAGAAACTTAACAAAGTGTGATTAGCTCTTAGTTCTTACAGAGCTCATGTAATTAACTTTTAATCTTTATACCAATTAGGCAACAAAGATTGAATATTTCTTCGCTCGGCTATTCCCTGTAATGATCCAATCATCGCATGGTATTATATAAGGAAACAATTCAACAATCAATTTAATATATTTCCTTAAGAGTTTCGTGTAATAAGTGGTGTGACCTTATTATGTAACAAAAGAAAATCTATCTCATTTACTTTAGAGTGTTACCGTTCATGTAGATGATATACTTTTCATCATAATGTATGAATGATCCTTATAACTCAAGTACTTTTGAGTATATCTCAAGTTCTTTAGAGTATTTCAATCTCATGAAAATGATATACTTTTCATTCCATAAGTGCAGACAATGAATTTAATTCTTCGCAAAATTTTTATTTTATTTTAGCTAATGAAATATAGGTCAAACTATCATGTAAACAACAATTTAGGATCAAAATATAGAATCTAACCATACGAATTCGATTGAATAAAGGTAAGAATAAAATGGGTAAGTGTATTGACGTGGAAAAGCTCTTGTTTCCATTAATGTTGATGTCTAGGGCATGACCTTGTCCAAGAATATAGTGTGTTCGTTTTCCTTTAAACTCCCTATATCTCTTGTAGTTGACTACTAATATATGATACTTGCATTACAATGCTTGTATCATTCTCAGTAAAATGCTTATACCAAGATTTGCAACTCTCATTGATATGAGTCAGAATTACATCTCTGTCCCATTATAGGTAGATACATTTACTTTCTATCATTACTACTGGAGTCAGAATTATATCTCTGATTCATGGAAATTTTTGTAAGTTTCTTTCCACAAAATGTGAGGTGTGCTTTTAATTACAACATATCATTGTCGAAGTTATTGACTCATTATAGTCTAACAAGTGGATTACATCCTACTGAACATTCAAGTTTGGGGGAAAATGAATGTTTCGACAAACTTCCTTCAAATCATTACATCGTCTGAAGTCAATGTGTCTCCTTAGAAATATTGAAGGTATGGCTTCCTCTTTGAACGGCATATCTTCATAAGTTGAAGATTTTTATGACGAAAGTATTTTACTTGTGCACACATACTTCCACATCATAGACTCTTTAATGGTGCTCAAGTACTTCTGAGTCCAAAAAGACAAATTAGAGTCGAATTGGCTTAGTCAAAGTCTGGTCAACTATTTGGTCAAGACCCGGTCCATTGGGTTGACAAATTCATGGTTAATGAATATAAACATATATATGTTTATATATGAAATATTCAGGCCCATTGATAATAAGTTTGAAACTATTAGCATATGAGCCCAAAACATATCGCTAACCATAAAAATTAAAAAAAATTCTTCTTTCAACTGTTCTGATCGACAGACAAATGCATCATAGTCCGATCATGATGAAATTTTTATAGTAGATTCATCACAATGTTTCGCCTAGATAAAAAGAAATCCAACGGCTAGATAAAAAGATTTGTATGACGCCGTATGACTGTTCCAATTCACGTTTCTGTGGACACAGCATGAAATATCACGTACTTTGGAGTACTTTCCATGGTTGGATCTTCATGAAATTTTTACAGTATGTCCGTGAGGATAACATATACAAATTACAGCATAATCCAACGGTTAAAATTATAAGAAACCTAGGTTTTTCGACACTGTGATAATTAGGGTTTTCTGAACGAAAACAGTTCTACTAAAATCAGAATTTGGAGATTGCATCATATTCCGATTTGATTGAAATTTTAATATAGCAAATAAAGCCTAATTGGGTTGAACATACTAAAGTTTCATGAAAATTTAACAGTAAAATCTCTATGTTTGATAATCATGCTTTCGTGGAACCCTAATATATACTATGAAACGAAATTTCTTTGTTCAAAAGAAATACCTGGTAACGCATCCATGGAAAAAAAATCAACCGATCAAATATATCTCTACGGTATAGCTTCGTGCATGATAACGTTTTGTAGTAGAATAATAGAGAAAGGCAAAGAGGCAGAGAGTTTCTTATTGATATGAGTAACCATGTTACATAGTTATATTATCCTTTATATACATCTAAAGAGAAACCCTATATATCTAGTGTAATATGAGAAACAATGATAGTGTATGATAAGATGAGAGTCAGGCGACTCAGACCTATTTTCATCTGATAGCCAAACATTGTGTCATATTAATATTTAATTTAGGCTAACCATTTATACGATGGGATTATTATTTTTATTAAAATGAAAACATTTTTTTTGGAATACACATGTTTAATTCACATTTTGTTTTGGTTTCACCTTCCCATGATTTTGTTACTGAAGATATAACAAATTTTGTTTACTTTTTACACATCATTTAGGTCAAACCACATTTTATTTTATTGTATAACAAACCAATTTCATCCTTCACATAAACAAAAAAGGTATTTTCTTTAGGATGTATCTAGTTTCATCCTGTATATTTAGATTAATAAACATATTTTTCTCAAGATATATTTAGTTTCATCCTGCATATTTTAAGTAAACATATTTTTCTCAGGATGTATCTGGTTTCATCGTGCATATTCAAATATTTATTTATTTTTATGTTGAAGTTGACGTGGTGTTAATCGTATTTTTGCTACTATTGAAGGTGGAAGCTGGGGCAGTAATGTGGTGTTTTTGTTGGGTAGAAAATGTTGGTGGTGGTGGTTATGTTAGATTTTTTGTTGTTGCATTTTTCTGTATGGAACGAGTGGAACATAATTTTTCTACCTTATTTAAGCCAGGATGAAACTGGTTTCATCCCTTGATATTTTTCCAATTTTTTTTTTTATCTTAGTTTAACCAAGGATGCAACCAGTTACATCGTAGTTATTTTCTCAACAAATATTTTTATCTTAGTTTAAGCCATCATTCTAGCTTTTTTTTTTTTTTTTTTTTTGGAAAAAAAAACTTTCGGTTTACTATTAATAATGGAAATTATTTTGTAGATCATGTATAATCCTTTCCAAAAATATAAGTTATAGTATATGTATTTTGGAAGTTATGAATTTTTTCTGTGAGAGGAAAAGAATTAAAAAGAAAAACATAAAGATAAGGGATATAATTGTCTATGATTTTTGGTGTCCATTTTTTTTTTTGATGAAAAGGTTAGAAATATATTTTTGACAAAAATGAAATTTTAGTGTCCATTTGACCCAACCATAATATTTACTTGTCCATTAGAATCATACTTTATGAATGTTTGGGCAATTGACCCATTTTCTCTTTATAAATAAAATAAAATATGTGAATGTTTGTCTTAACATGTGTGCGTGTGAGTGTGAATGAAAGCGAGCCAGAGCATACCTAATAAAACCATTCCTTTCTTTCTTCCTCTCTCACTCTTCTCGAAGAAACCCTATTACTCTTCTCACTCTTCTCACAAATACCCCTCTCTCTGAAAAGCATCCATATCGAATCCCTTTGTTGTATGAGAGAATCAGAATCTTTGATAGATTCAAATGAAGTTTATGATTGATTTAAAGGGTTTAAAGGTTTGAATTGATAAACTTGAGATTGATTTTGATTTGGGTTGTTTTTTGTTTGTTGTTCTTATGAGGATGAAAATTTCATAAGGTTGCTCTTTTGTAGATATTTGGAGATTTTTAGTAACACATCTTATATATTATCTTTCATTTGATTACTGGTACTTCTCAGGATGACTGCGAAGCTACCACTTGAGGTTTAAAGGCTGGTATCTCAAATGATGGTCATACTAGTCTTGATGCCACACTTGGTGTCAAGTCGAGTAGTAACTGTGACAAGGATATT
Organism: Papaver atlanticum; assembly: GCA_023531105.1. NCBI lineage: Eukaryota > Viridiplantae > Streptophyta > Magnoliopsida > Ranunculales > Papaveraceae > Papaver > Papaver atlanticum. The sequence continues at coordinate 872,043 of JAJJMB010005871.1, read as the reverse complement.
CACATCATTGTATTTTGGTGTAACATAATAAAACCATTCCTTTCTTTCTTTCTTCCTCTCTCACTCTTCTCGCAGAAACCCAATTACTCTTCTCACATTTCTCACAAAAAACCCTCTCTCTCCGAAAAGCAGCCATGACTGAAAGTTCATCCTCACGTAACATGATTTAGAGACGAGCATTAGGTGCTAGGCAGGGTATTGTAGGACGACATTATATAGCAGACTGTAAGTTGAGATTTTATCGATCTTTAGATCTTTTCTCTCTTTCATTTATATATATTTTTTATCAGAATCTTTAGATCTTATTATTAACACATTACGGTATTTTCGTTTCTTTCACTGATTCTGTTAGAGTAGAGAAAAATAATTCAAAAATGAGTGGAGATCTAATTTGCGGCTAGTCCATCTACCAGCTCATAGTAGTTTTAAGAAATCAAGATATGAGATTCAGGTAAGGGTTAAATTTTAACTTTCCTAAAAGTATAATAGTTGTTGTTGTTGTATGAGAGAATTAGAATCTTTGATAGATTCAAATGAAGTTAATGATTGATTTAAATCCATTTAGGGGTTTAAAGGTTTGAATTGATAAAGTTGAGATTGATTTTGATTTGGTTTGTTTTTTGTTCTGGTGAGGATGAAAATTTCATATGGTTGCTTTTTTGTAGCTATCTGGAGATTTTTATTAACACATCCTATATATTATCTTTCATTTGATTACTGGTACTTCTCAGGATGACTGTAAGGCTACCACTGGAGGTTTTGAGGATGGTATCTAAAAGGATGGTCAGACTAGTCTTGATGCCACACTTGGTGTCAAGCAGAGTAGTAACTGTGACAAGGATATTTGTGTCATTGTATTTTGGTGTAACCTAATAAAACCATTCATTTCTTTCTTTATTTCTTCCTCTTTCACTCTTCTCGCAGAAACCCTATTACTCTTCTCACAGAAACCATCTCACTCTGAATAGCAGCCATAACTGTAAGTTCATCTTCATGTAACATGACTTTGGGACGAGCATTAGGTGTTGGGCAGCGTATTGTTGGACGGCATTATATATCAGACTGTAAGTTGAGATTTTATCGATCGTTAAATCTTTTCTCTCTTTCATTTTTTTTTGATCAGAATCTTTAGATCATATTATTAACAGTCTACGATATTGTCGTTTCTTACATAGATTCTGTTAGAGTAGATAAAAGTAATTCATAAAATGAGTGAAGATCTAATTTGCGGCCATTCCATCTACCATCTCATGGTAGTTTTAAGACATCAAGATATGAGAGTCATGTAAGGGTTAAATTTTAACTTTCCTAAAAGTATAATTGTTGTTGTTGTTGTATGAGAGAATCAGAATCTTTGATAGATTCAAATGAAGTTTATGATTGATTTAAATCCATTTAGGGGTTTAATGGTTTGAATTGATAAAGTTGAGATTGATTTAATTTGGTTTGTTTTTTATTTGTTGTTCTTGTGAGGATGAAAATTTCATTGGGTTACTCTTTCGTAGCTATCTGGAGATTTTTAGTAACACATCCTATATATTATCTTTCATTTGATTACTGGTACTTCTTGAAAAAACGGGGGTCTAACAACCACACCCAATATTTCGCTTAGCAATCTGTATGGACAACTCCAATATAATTCCAAGAGAATCAACTAGACAGTCAGACTCAATCGATGGAAATATATCCAAGAGTTGTATCTCTGTTTCATAATGTAATCAGCAAATCAAACAGATAGAAATCCGTGAGCCTAATTATTATGTGAAACAACTTGAACGGTACCAAAGACTAATGTTCAAGTGTCAATCAATATAATCAACAACAAAAGGTTGGATTCACTAATTGATTGAACTACGCACAACCTGTGATATTTCAATTATATAAACAAATATAATGCGGAAAACAAATAACACAAATACAAGAAATTTTGCTAACGAGGAAACCGCAAATACAGAAAAACCCCGGGACCTAGTCCAGATTTGAACACCACACTGTATTAAGACGCTACAGACACTAGCCTACTCCAAGTTAACTTCGGACTGGAATGTAGTTGAGCCCTAACCAATCTCACACTGATCAAGGTATAGTTACGCTCCTTACGTCTCTGAATTCTAGAAGGACTCTATGCACTTGATTCCCTTAGCTGATCTCACCCACAACTAAGAGTTGCTACGACCCAAAGTCGAAGACTTGATAAACCAATCTGTCTCACAAAGAAAAGTCTATTGTATAGATAAATCTGTCTCCCACAGATAAACCTATGAGTTTTGTTCTGTCTTTTGATAATTCAAGGTGAACAGGAACCAATTGATATACCGGACTTATATTCTCAAAGAACAGCCTAGAAATATCGATCACCTCACAATAATCTTAATTGTATGGTAGTGAAACAAGATATTGTGGAATCACAAACGATGAGACGAAGATGTTTGTGACTACTTTTTATCTTGCCTATCGGAGATTAATTCTCGAGAAAATCTTAGAGAAGATAGTACTCAATCACGATAGAAAACAGCAAGATCAGAACATGCAACTACATAGAAAATAGTTGGGTCTGGCTTCACAATCCCAGTGAAGTCTTTAAGTCGTTAACCTACAGGGTTTATTGAAAAAACTAAGGTTAAAGGAGAATCGACTCTAGTCGCAACTAGTATCACACAGAAGGTGTGGGGATTAGGTTTCCCAGTTACTAGAGTTCTCCTTTATATAGCCTTCAAATCAGGGTTTGCAATCTAAGTTACCTTGGTAACAAAGCATTCAATATTCACCATTAGATGAAAACCTAATTAGACTCAAGCTAATATCTTTCAACCGTTAGATCGAACTTATCTTGTTATACATAAATGAAAAGTGACTTCATTTAGATATGAAACCGTACCTAAACGTGTGCACCTTGTTGGCTCAACAATAGTTAACCGAAGTTAGCCATATGAACACTTTCATATCAACCTTATTTATCTTAACCATAACTAGTTCAAATGACTTAAATGAAACTAGTTCTAGAGTTGTTTAATTGTTTATATTCTCATAGAAGTATACAAGACACAATTGAAGAAAAATCGATTTTTATTCACTCGAATCAAGTCATGAACATTATAGCCACGGTTTGCAAAAGATTGCATTCCTTATTATATAAATGTATTAGTTCATGAACAAACCGATTTTAGAACATTATCCACAAGGTATTCAAACGGGTACGCATACCATATTGACCGGACTAAGTTTGGGTTTCGCCAGTACGCGAATTGGTACGCATACCAAATCAATATCCAAACTCAACAGAAATTACCGGACCTGAACCTCACGCCAGTACGCGTACCGGTATGTGTAATTAGTACCCGGACTTCACCAAACCAAGCAGTACGCATACGGGTATGCATACCATGGTTCCCGGACTTGGATTACATATATGCAAGTACGCATACTATGCTTATATCCAATTGTTCTAAACTCTCATTTCAATCATTGAAATATTCTTAGAAGACGACAATGGCTGTCTCACACAAACTATTAGCTTCAAAGAAATTTTCAAGTGATCGAATGATCAATACGAAACACTCCGAGTCTACATCAAATGATTGTCTCACACAAATCATGTAAGATGTTACCAGACGATTTTCACATGATTATCTTTTGACTTTCGTCAAGAATATAAGATGAACTTGGTTAAAGAGAAAGCTTACCAACACATATTTCGAGAAATATGTAAGCAAGTTAAACTCAGCTCGAAATATCAAATGTGTATAATTGAAGTCTATATAGCTATACGACTTTTGTCTCAAATATGAGATAGAGTAGATAGACTTTTGAGTGATAGATGAGTTCAAGTCTCCACATACCTTTTGTTGATGAAGCTCCACAAGCTCCCCTTAGTAGTTCTTCGTATTCATTCGATGAATGCCGTGAAGTCTAATGCTCAACTACACTTTGTATCCTAATCTGATACTTAGCTATAAGTAGACTAGAAATCAAGACTTATAGTTTTGACAACTAAACTTGACAACAAGCTTGAGATAGAAACGCTTGCGAATTTGACCGAGCAGTGCTCTAACACTTCTCAGGCTAACTGTAAGGCTACCACCGGAGGTTTTGAGGCTGGTATCTCAAAGGATGGTAAGACTAGTCTTGATGCCATACTTGGTGCCAAGCAGAGTAGTAACTGTGACAAGTATATTTGCGTCATTGTATTTTGGTGTAACCTAATATAACCATTCCTTTCTTTCTTTCTTTCTTTCTTCCTCTCTCACTCTTCTCGTAGAAACCCTATTACTCTTCTCACAGAAATCCTCTCTCTCTGAATAACAGCTATGACTGTAAGTTCATCCTCACGTAACATGACTTTGGGACGAGCATTAGGTGTTGGGCAGCGTAGTTGAGATTTTATCGATCTTTAGATCTTTTCTCTCTTTCATTATTATTATTTATTTGATCAGAATCTTTAGATCTTATTATTAACACATTACGGTATTTTCATTTCTTTCACAGATTCTGTTAAAGTAGAGAAAAATAATTCGAAAAATTAGTGGAGATCTAATTTGCAGCCAGTCCATCTACCAGCTCATGGTAGTTTTAAGAAATCAAGATATGAGAGTCAGGTAAGGGTTAAATTTTTACTTTCCTAAAAGTATAATTGTTGTTGCTGTTGTAGGGGAGAATCAGAATCTTTGATAGATTCAAATGAAGTTTATGATTGATTTAAATCCATTTAGGGGTTTAAAGGTTTGAATTGATAAAGTTGAGATTGATTTTGATTTTGATTTTGATTTTTTTTTTGTTGCAGCCTCACAAGAACAACAAACAAAAAACAACCCAAATCAAAATCAATCTAAACTTTATCAATTCAATCCTTAAAACCCTTAAATGCATTTAAATCAATAATAAACTTCATTTGAATCTATCAAATATTCTTATTCTTTCATACAACAACAACAACAATTATACTTTTTGGAAAGTTAAAATTTAACCCTTACCTAACTCTCATATCTTGATTTCTTATAATTTAACCCATAACAACTTTCGCATTGAACCCACAAATGTCTTCATTTTCTATTTATATCGAGATCATTATATATTTTTCTCATATTGAAATCACTTTTATTTGTGTTAATTTGTATACTGTAACTATGGTTGTCACCACTATTTACACTTTCATTACAAATATAACTATACATGTAACTTTCGCTGTAATTGTAACTATCGCCTGAAATGTAATTATCAATATTGATTTCAGAACGAAGATAACTATCAATACAATTAAAAATGTGATTATTCCAACTATATATAGTATCATACATATAACGATCGTAGTAGTGATTGTCACTTTGAGAACCATTATTCAGATAACTATAAAAGGAACTTTCTAGTTCATTCATAAAAGAGCGATCGTTGTCAATCTCGAAAATAAAATTTTCAATATTAAAATATATCGAATAATTGTTACCATACGATCCCTAACTAAAAAGATGTCATTCAGAGATCAAACTCCGAATGTCACTGACATCGAAAAAAGTATCCATATTATTAGCACTGGAATTATCACTATCGTCCCCACTATCAATATTTTTATCCCTATCATATATAACGGGATCTTAACTTCCACTGGTATTTTCAACAAGACCAAGACTATCCATTAATTTACTTAGCCCATACCTATGTTTTAATTCCTCGTTAAACAACATCGAATGGAACCACCTTTTTTCCATAGAGCTTGCCTGCGCCCCCCCTATTTGAATGTAAATACAATAAATGAATAGTCATTCGATGAATAATTATTTGAACATATCCTCTCGGAATAAGCATATATATCCAATAGAATAATGAACTAATCACGGACGAGTCTTGAAAAACATGATTTTTTTGTTGTTGTGGGAATCTGGATATCACTTCACTATCAATCTATATGATGAAACCCTTTCTTAAACTATAACAGAAAGACAGGGTTATCTCGTTCCGTGTACAAATTCTAATTGAAAATATTTGTTCTCTCCTAGGAAGAATTCTTTTTTGGAGAACTTTGGAGAATAATAAGTTTCTATTGCAACGCGGAAGGAAAAGGACAATATACGGGATGGGGATAAAGCGTTGTGACCATTAGTATTAGAGCACTGCTCGGTCGAACTCGCAAGCGTTGCTATCTCAAGCTTGTTTCTCAAGTTTAGGTGATCAAAACTTTAAGTCTTTATTTCTAGTCTACTTATAGCTATGTCTCGGATTAGGAAAGAATGTGTAGTTGAGCTTTAGACTTCACGGCGTTCATCGATTGAAGACGAAGATATACTGAGGAGAGCTTGGAGGAACTTCATCAACAAAAACTATGTGGAGACTAAAACTTATCTATCACTCAGTAGTCTATTCTATTCTATCTCCTATTGAGACTAAGTCGTATAGTTATATAGTCTTTAATATTATACACATTTGATATTTTGAGATGAGTTTAACTCGCTTATATCTTTCTCGAAATATGTGTCGGAAAGCT
>JAJJMB010005871.1:801914-865558 GCA_023531105.1 Papaver atlanticum | reverse complement strand
GAATGTTTCGTATTGATCATTCGATCACTTTAAAATTATTTATAAGCTAATAGTTTGTGTGAGACAGCTATTGTCGTCTTCTGATTGAAATGGGAGTTTAGAACAATTAAACCATTGTCTGGATATAGTACAGTATGCAAACTGTTGTAGTATGATTCTGGTCCGGGAACCAAGTACGCATACCCATACGAGAACGGTTTTAACTATTTAAGTCCGGGAACCAAGTTTGCATACCTGTTTGTAAACGGTTTCACCTGAGTCAGGTCCGGTACGACAGTATGCATACCCGTTTGCGAACTGTCGGACATGACCAAAGTCCGGAACTCAAGTTTGCATACCCGTTTCCAAAATGAGTTGGTTTAAGTTCTAAAATCTGTTAAGTATGATTCCATACTCATGAACAAATACATTTATATATTAAGGAATGAAATCTTTGCAAACCGTGGCTAAAATGTTCATGAATTGATTCTCTTTAATCAAATCTGATTTTGCTTTAATTGTGCCTTGTATACTTCTATGAGAATATAAACAATTGAACAACTCTAAGAGTAACAAAATTAGATTCATTTGATTAGTATTTGATCTATAAGTGTTAGATGAATCTGGTTAATACAAAAGTCTTCATATGGCTAACTTCGGTTAACTGTTGTTGAGCCAACTAAATATACACGTTTAGGTACGGTTACCCATATCTAAATGAAGGTATATTTCATTTGTGTGTAACAAGCTAAGACCATCTAACAGTGGAGAGATATTTTTTTGGTTTTAAGCAAACTTAGCTTGAATCTTAAATCAGGTTTTCATCTAACGGTGAATATTGATTGCTTTGTTTCAAAGCTATCAAACCCTGATTTGAAGACAATATAACTTTAGCAACTGGAAAACCTAATCCCCACACCTCCTGTGTGATACTAGTTTCGACTAGAGTCGATTCTCCTTTAACCTAGGTGTTTCCTAAAACCAGTATAGGTTAACAACTTAAAGACTTCATTAGGATTCTGAATCCATACCCAACTATTTTCTCCGTAGTTGCGTGTTCTGATCTTACTTGTTCTATCGTATTGAGTACTATCTTCTCTAAGATTTGCTCGAGATTTATCTCCGATAGGTAAGATATAAAAAATAATCACAAAACTCTTCGTCTCATTCTTTGTGATTCCACAATAACTTGTTCTACTACCATATACTTAAGTTATTGCTTTTCTTCGGGAATATAAGACCGGATTATCAATTGGTTCCTGTTCACCTTGATTTATCAAAAGATGGAACAAAAACTTCGTAGGAATTTCTGTGGGAGACAGATTTATCTATCAGATTTGTTTATAATGTCTCCGACTTTGGTTCGTAGCAACTCTTAGTTGTGGGTGAGATCAGTTAAGGGAATCTACTGCGTAGAGTCCTGTTGGGATTCAAAGACGTAAGGAACGCGATTGTACCTTAATCTGTGTGAAACTTGGTTAGGGCTCAACTACATTCCAGTCCGAAGTTAACTTGTTGTAGGCTAATGTCTGTAGCGGCTTAAAACAGTGTGGTGTTCAAAACTGGACTAGGTCCCGGGGTTTATCTGCATTTGCGGTTTCCTCGTTAACAAAACTTCTGGTGTCTGTGTTATTCCTTTTCCGCATTATATTTGTTTATATAATTTAAATATCAAAGGTTGTGCGTAGTTCAATCAATTGGTAAATCCAACCTTTGGTTGTTGATTGAAATTGATTGACACTTGAACATTGGTCTTTGGTACCGTTCAAGTTGTTTCTCATAATAATCAAGCTCACGGATTCCTATCTATTTGATTTGCTGATTACATTGAGAAACAGAGATATAACTCTTGGATATATCTCCTTGATTGAGTCTGACTTTCTTGTTAATTCTCACGGAATTATATTGGAGTTAGTCCATACAGATTTCCGAACGAAATATTAGGTTTGGTTGTTAGACCCCCGCTTTTTCAATTTGCTTGATTCGACCACATTCCGGATTAAGGGGTATAGAAAATATTATACTAATCTCATCTCAATTATCCATAGGATTAATTATGGATCCAACAACAGAAGGATTTGAATTGTTGAGTTTTAGATCTTGTATTTAAAATTTTGTATACTGCAATCCAGTATGTATATATGCCTGGAAAATGAAATAGGAACCTTATTCGTTATTCGGCTCAATCCTATTTTAGTAAAAGATTGGGCCGAGTTTAATTGCAATTCAATTATAGGAACGAATGGTAATTACTTTACAAAGTATCAATTGCTTCAAATTCGAATTTGATTTCCTTTCATACTTCAAAAGCAGCTGCTAGCTCAGGGCTCCATTTGAAAGCTTCACGGATAATGTCATTACCTTGACGATCAAGATCACGTCCCTCATTACACGCTTGTATACACGCTTCTAGGGCTACTCAATTTGCTACGGCACCCGGTGCATTACCCCAAGGGTGTCCTAAAGTTCCTCCACAGAACTTTAGTACAGAGTCATCTCCAAAGATCTCGGTTAGAGCAGGCATATGCAAAACATGGATACCACCTGAAACCACAGGCAGAACACCCGGTAGAGATACCCAATCTTGGGTAAAAATAATACCACGACTTTGGTCTTTTTCAATATAATCATCACGTAGTAAATCAACAAATCCCAAGGTTATTTTCCTTTCCCCTTCCAGTTTACCTACTACGGTACCAGACATACGTAATTCTTTAGCTAGTACATGGAAGTGGATACCATGATTCTTTTGTCTATCAATAACTGCATGCATTGCACGGTGGATGTGAAAAAGTAAGCCATTATCTCGGCAATAATGGGCCAGGCTAGTATTTACAGTGAATCCACCCGTTAAATAGTCATGCATTACAATAGGAACTCCCAATTCTCTGGCAAATACAGCCCTTTTCATCATTTCTTCGCATGACCTGAAGTAGCATTCAAGTAATGTCCTTTGATTTCACCTGTTTCGGCCTGTGATTTATAAATTGCTTCGGCACAACGGTCTCTCCAACGCATAAAGGGTTATGAGTTCACGTTTTCATCATCGTTGGTAAAATCAAATCCACCACGTAGAAATTCATAAACCGCCCTACCGTAGTTCTTAGCAAATAACCCCAATTTTGGTTAATAGTACATCCCAATAGGGGACGACCATACTTATTCAATTTATCTATTTCAACTTGGATAACATGAGGTGGGCCTTGGAAAGTTTTAACATAAGCAACAGGAATTCGCAGATCCTCCAGACGTAGAGCGCGAAGCGCTTTGAACCCAAATACATTACCCACGTTGGAAGTAAACATGTTAGTAACAGAACCTTCATCAAAAAGGTCTAAAAGATAAGCTACATAAAAAATATATTTATTGTCTTCTCGAGCAACGGGCTCGATGATGTAGCATCTTCCTTTATAACGATCAAGGCTGGTAAGTCCATTGGTCCACACAGTTGTCCATGTACCATTAGAAGATTCGGCATCTACCACGGCCGCTGCTTCCTCAGGTGGAACTCCAGGTTGAGGAGTAACTCGGAATGCTGCCAAGATATCAGTATCCTTGGTTTCATAGTCAGGAGTATAATAAGTAAATTTGTAATCTTTAACACCAGCTTTGAATCCAACACCCGCTTTAGTCTCTGTTTGTGGTGACATAAGTTCCTCCCTACAACACATGAATTAAGAATTCTCACAACGACAAGGTCTACTCGACATGAATTAGCCGTTAATGAAACTTTTCACAGGAATCTTTCACAAAACTTTCAACAAATATTATCAACTAATCAGAATGGTCTGTTTTTAGACCACGGTATTTGATTCGCCAAATACATCAATGTATAGCGCAACCCAATCTGTGTTTTTCAAGTTTCGAATCTCGTACTTTTTTTAATCTAAATTTATCAAAAAAAAGGAAATTCACTCTTGATAGTGCTATATGTTGTATATGTAAATCGTAGATGTAAAACTATCCTGAATTCGTCCCTAAAAATGTAGAGAAAAGGCGTAAAAATATATGCTGAAATCAGAATTAATGGGAATTGTGAAGAAAAAAAAAATCATAAATAGAGTTCAGTTTCGAATTATTCCGTATAAAATATGGGTGGGATTGTCTATAATGCTAGAGAACTGAAATTCTCCCTCATGGTTTTTATCCATCTACCTCATTTTTTAGGTTGTTAAACTTAAAAATTCACTCATTGAACGAGTAAAATCGAATTGGAGTCGCTTTAATGGTACCAATGAAATAAAGTACTTACTCATATTTTTATTATATTGAATTTATCGATCAACCTGCTTGCTATCGGATATTTTTTTTTCGGTTTACAAAATGCAAAGAATTTCTACATATTTCACTTTATTATTATTATGAAAACAAATCCTACCCCTTCGGGTCTCGGGTTTCCGCACTTGAAGAAATTTTTTGGGGTGTGTCTCTCAAATCATTGGTCTGGTGCTAGATGTATCCTTTCCCCATGTAAGATGCCTAATATTTACAACGCTTTGGTAGTTAAGGGCCGAAAAAATACTGACGGCGAGCTAATTAATGTCACTTGTGAGGTACATCAATGATTAGGAAATAATCGAGTGAGAGATGTAGCTATAAGTATTACAGATGGTCTGAAGAGAGGAATGGAGGTTATTGACATGGGAGCTGCTCTAAGTGTTCCAGTTGGTGGGTCTACTCTCAGACAAATTTTCAATGTTCTTGGAGAGCATGTTGATAATTTAGGTCCTGTAGATACTCACACAACATCTCCTATTCATAGATCTGCGCCTGCCTTTATACAATTAGATACAAAATTATCTATTTTTGAAACAGGGATCAAAGTAGTTGATCTTTTAGCTCCTTATCGACGTGGGGGGGAAATATGACTATTCGGGGGGGGGGGTAAAACAATCCTTATCATGGAATTGATCAACAACATTTCCAAAGCTAATGGAGGCGTATCTGTATTTGGCGGAGTAGGTGAGCGTACTCGTGAGGGGAATGATCTTTACATGTAAATGAAAGAGTCTGGAGTAATTAATGAACAAAATCTTGCAGAATCAAAAGTAGCTCTAGTCTGTGGTCAGATGAATGAACCGCCGGGAGCTCGTATGGGAGTTGGTTTGACTTCCCTAACCCTGGAAAAATATTTCCGAGATATTAATGGACAAGATGTCCTTCTATTTATCGATAATATTTTCTGATTTGTCCAAGCAGGATCCGAAGTATCTGCTTTATTAGGCAGAATACCTTCTGTTGTGGGTTATCAACCTACCCATTATACAGAAATGGGTACTTTGCAAGAAAGAATTACTTTTACCAAAGAGGGGTTTATAGCTTCTATTCAAGTAGTTTATGTACCTGCGTACAATTTGACCGACCCTGCCCCTACCACAACATTTGCACATTTAGATGCTACTACCGTACTATCAAGAGGATTAGCTTCAAAAGGTATCTATCAACAGTAGACCCTCTTGATAGTACGTCAGCTATGCTCCAACCTCGCATCATTGGTGAGGAACATTATGAAATTGCGCAAAGAGTTAAGCAAACTTCACAACGTTACAAATAACTTAAGGATATTATAGTTATCCTTGGGTTGGATGAATTATCTGAAGAGGATCGCTTAACTGTAACAAGAGCACGAAAAATTGAGCGTTTCTTATCACAACCCTTCTTCGTAGCAGAAGTATTTATGGGCTCTCCAAGGAAATATGTTGGTCTAGCAGAAACCATTAGGGGTTTCAATTGATCCTTTCCGGAGAATTAGATGGACTTCCTGAGCTGGCCTTTTATTTGGTAGGTAACATCGATGAAGCTACCGCGAAGGCTGTGAACTTAGAAGTGGAGAGAAAATTAAAGAAATGACCTTAAATCTTTGTGTCCTAACCCCGAATCAAAATGTTTGGGATTCAGAAGTGAAAGAAATTGTTTTATCTACTAATAGTGGCCATATCGGTGTATTACCAAATCACGCCCCTATTGTCACAGCTGTAGATATAGGTATTTGAGACTACGCCTTAATGACCAATGGTTAAAAATAACTCTGATGGGTGGTTTTACTAGAGTAGGAAATAATGAGATTACCTTCTTAGTAAATGATGCGGAGAAGGGTAGTGACATTGATCCACAAAAAGCTAAGAAAGCTCTTGAAATATCTGAAGCTAACTTAAGTGGGGCTGAGGGCAAGAGACAAACAATTGAAGCGAATTTAGCCGTCAGACGAGCTAGGATGCGAGTAGAGGCTATCAATGAAATTTCATAAATAATTGTTGCGCCCCAATAAAAAAGTAAATTCTGTTGATACACCATATTTTGTTTCTGCGGATTGAGTTGAATCAACTGTAATGGCATTTCTTATGCAACTAAAATAAAAGGGAGGGTGGGTAGAAAAACTTATTAGATACTAATTACTTCGGTATCTAATAAGTTCTACCTACTATTGGATTTGAACCAATGACTCTGAAAAAGCGGGGGTATAACAACCTACCCCAATATTTCGCTTAGCAATCTGTATGGACTAGACAGTTAGACTCAATCTTAAGAAAAGTATATCAAAAAGTTATATCTCAATTTCTCGATTCAATCCGCAATCAAACAAATAGGAATTTGCGAGCCTGATTGAATATAAGAGAAATAACTTGAACGGTACCAAAGACCAATGTTCAAGGATCAATAAATTTCAATCAACAACCAAAGGTTGGATTTACCAATTGATCGATTCAATGCACAACCTGTGATATTTAAATTATATAACAAAATATAATGCGGAAAAGAAATAACACAGACACCATAAGTTTTGTTAATGAGGAAACCGCAAATGCAGAAAAACCCCGGGACCTAGTCCAGATTTGAACACTATACTGTATTAAGCCGCTATAGACACTAGCCTACTACAAAGCTAACTTTGGTCTTGACTGTAGTTGAACCCTAATCAATCTCATACTGATTAAAGGTACAGTTGCGTTCCTTACGTCTCTAATCCAAGCAGGATACTACGCACTTGATTCCCTTAGCTGATCTCACCCACAACCAAGAGTTGTTACGACCCAAATTCGAAGACTTGATAAACAAATCTTTCTCACTCAGAAAAGTCTATTGAATAGATAAATCTCTCTCCCACAGATATACCTACGAGTTTTTGTTCTGTCTTTTGATAAATCAAGGTGAACAGGAACCAATCGATAACCCGGACTTATATTCCCGAAGAACATCCTAGAATTATCAATCACCTCACAATAATCTTAACCGATTAATGAAACAAGATATTTGGAATCACAAACGATGAAACGAAAGTGTTTGTGATTACTTTTCTATCTTACCTATCGGAGATATAAATCTCAAGCCAATCTTATGATTGTATTCAATCACGATAGAAACAGGAAGATCAGATCACGCAACTACAGAGAATATAGTTGGGTTTTGCTTCACAATCCCAATGAAGTCTTTAAGTCGTTAACCTACAGGGTTTCGTGAAAAAACTAAGGTTAAAGGAGAATCAACTCTAGCTTATACAACTTGTATCACACAGGAGGTGTGGGGATTAGGTTTCCCAGTTGCTAGAGTTCTCCTTTATATAGTCTCCAAATCAGGGTTTGCAATCTAAGTTACCTTGGTAAAAAAGCATTCAATATTCACCGTTAGACGAAAACCTGATTAGATTCAAGCTAATATCTTTCAACCGTTAGATCGAACTTAGCTTGTTATACACAAATGAAATGCACCTTCATTTAGGTTTGAGTAACCGTACCTAAACGTGTACACCTAGTCGGTTCAACAATAGTTAACCAATGGTTAGCCATATGAGCACTTTCATATCAACCTTATTCATCTTCGCCATAACTAGTTCAAGTGACTCAAATGAACTAGTTAGAGAGTTGTTCAATTGCTTAGATTTTATAGAAGTATACAAGACACAATTGAAGCAAAATCGGTTTTGATTTATTCGAATCAATTCATGAACATTATAGGAACGGTTTGCAAAGATTGCATTCCTTATTATATAAATGTTTTAGTTCATGAACAAACCGATTTTAGAAAGTAACCTTCTTAAGTATGCAAACGGGTATGCATACTTAAGTGGTCGGACTGAGTTTGGTTACGCCAGTACACGTATGGGTGCGCATACCAATTCACACTTCCAAACTCCAGCAGAAATTCACGGATGTGAAACTTCCGCCAGTATGCGTACGGGTACGCATACTTGCCCGAGATTCCAACAACCGTCGGTACGCGTACGGGTACGCATACTTTAGGTTTTCAGTTTTGGACTTTTACACAAATGTGAGAACACACTATGTTTATATCCAAACATGGTTACTTGATCTAAACTCTCATTTCAATCATTGAAACTTTCTTAGAGGATGTTATAATAGTTGTTATCCACAAACTATTTTCATCAAAGCGATTTTCAAGTTATTGAAATAATCAACATGAATTTCGTTACGAGTAAAGATGAACTTGGCTAAAGCAAAAGCTTACCAACACATATTTTGAGAAATAAATAAGCGAGATAAACTTGGCTCGAAATAGCAAATGTGTATAATTGAAGTCTATATAGCAATACGACTTTTGTCTCAAAATAGGAGATAGAATAGATAGACTTTTGATTGATAGATAAGTTCAAGTCTCCACTTACCTCTTTGTTGATGAAGTTCCACAAGTTCCCTTGAGTAGTTCTTCGTCTTCATTCGATGAACGCCGTGGAGTCTAGAGATCAACTAAACTTACTATCCTAGTCCGAGACTTAGCTATAAGTATACTAGAAATCAAGCTTGAGATAGAAACGCTTGCGAGTTCGACCGAGCAATGCTCTAACAGACTCCCTCCGTATGAAAGCGATACTCTAACCACTGGGTTAAGTAGGTCATTTATCATCACAAAGAGAAAGAAAGGGGCTTGTCATATCGATGAATTATAGATGCAATCTTATTGCTAAGCAATACCAATTCTTGGCAGGAAACAGATCTGAAGCTCTCATGTTGGATCATAGAAGATTCATATTTACAAGAAATTATTTCCATGATAAACTATCTATCACATGGGATATGGCTCAGTTGGTAGAGCAACTCGTTTACACGTGCGCCAATGTTTTTCAGGGGAGTCCATCATGCAATCAACAAAATCGATATTATTGATAAATCGATGTCTTACTCTATATATTCGAGGGAACAATGGCCTGACAAATATTTGGTTCGGTCCACTTTGGGTTCCAATTTAGGCTCCAAAAAGAAACTATCATTGATTCGATAATTGATAAGGTGAATACATAACCCATTCAATGCTAGGCATAATGAGTATAAGAACCTCAAAAAATATGTTTTCGTACTATGAACTTTAAGGTGTATAAAGTTTCGTATTTGACTCTTTGAGCAGAGCGACAGAGACTCCATTTAACTTAGGTTGATCTAGGCCAGAGGCAGACCTACGCCAAGGTCACTTTTCTTTGAAACACTTTGGTATTGCTCCTGGATCATAATCTAAATAATGTATCAGAGCACGTGGATCCAACTCGTTATCTTTATGTTAAGAAAAAGTATGACGGACTATTTGATATTTATATCAGTTGATGAAAGAGCCCAATAAAAAAAAAATGCATGTTGGGTCTTTGGAACAGTTCGAATCATATCGATAATAAAAAGTTTGATCTGTTTTACCGAGAAGGTCTACGGTTCAAGTCCTTATAGCCCTAAAAATTTGTATAGTTTTCATTTCCTCATTCTTGTTTGTTGGTTGTAGTCGGACGGTCGTTTGGCTTATCGAAATAGAATAATTATCACATGCTCCAAGCGACCCCCATGGATGAGCATGAAATGAAAAAAGTTATTTCAGTGGGCCCAATCGGTATTTTTTTTATCTCGGATAAAAAAAACCGTCCTTTCTTCTTTATGGATGAATTAAACACAAATTTTTCCTGTTTTCCTATCCAGGATCAAAGGGTTTGTGATATTCCTTTTCTTTTTGTACAAAATATATTTTTCTAGATCTCAATATACCCTAACCCAATTTCTCACCATTCCAATTCTACCGATGCTTACTTTATGCAAGAAGGTTGAGGTCTCATGTTTGCACTTGGACGAGTTAAGAAGCCCCCAACTCATCGTTTTTTTGGGGAGAAAAACCCAATTCGTTGTTTCAAAGATAATGAATGGTTTCTAACTCTATTAGAGTTTGCACCCCTATCTATTTCCATGAATTGTTTGGGGATTTGGTCCATTGAATCATTAGATTTGATAAAGCACGATTCGATTAGAAGAAGTTTATTCCGTAAATTATTTAGGATTCGGCTTACTTTCCCGTTGTGATATACTTCGTTGTGTAGGGTTCGTTCAAAATAAATGTATTTTTGCATGAAGGCTAACCCAGTGGTTGGTCTTACTTTAAAATTCACTTTTATTACATTAATAAGTATTCCCGCCGTTTCGGACCCATTTCAAGTCAAGTATTAAAGACCGATATTCTAGATTCTTCTTATAAGACTTCGATCTTTAATTTCATAACCCGATTCTTTTTTGGGGGATGGGTCTCAGGTCGAGGTAGTACAGACTAAAAAAAATTAAATTAGGGATAGAACCCTAGGATTGTTATATGTAAGGGTTTCTCTCAATTCAATGCATTGAATAAAATCCATTAAGTCTAGAACAAGGATAGAAAATAGAATAGGGCGATGCATTCAGTTTCCGAAACAACAATCCTCTAACTGGATTGGATCTTAATGAAAAGAATAACCAATACCCTTCGGTTTTATTATATGAATATTCATAAAATATATTACATCCATATATAATTCTTAATATTCTTAATAGTATCTTAATTTAATCTTAATAAAAAAATTATATAAATTATAACTAAAAAAATATGTAACTCTTTTTCTCTTTTTTTTAGAGAAAATCTGAGACAAGATAAAAACGATAAGTTTGTAATAAGAGCATAATATGTCTCTAGCATATCGAAATGGAATTGAAATAAGCGAAAATATGATTCCACTCAATGAAACTTGAAACAAGAATGACCCACAGCAAAAAGAACTAGGGAGTTCAATCAAAATTTATTGGTATTTCTGAAAAGACGAGGGTACCCAAATACACCACAATATTTTTGTTTCAACCTATAGGTCCTCTTACCGAGTGTGATCGTCTATGGACAAAGTCAAGACAATACAACAACTTCGGTATTCACACTTTGTGTGATTGTCTATGGATACGAGATCGAGACAATACGACTACCAAAGTGTGATATTTGATAATAGGTTCGGATTTAACCAAACTCTATAGGATCACTATCAAGTATATCGGAGTTAACGTAATAAAGTGTAATTTACTTTAAATTATATAAACAAATATAATTGCGGAAAACAAGAGTAAATCACATAACAATATTTTGTTTACGAGGAAAACTGCAAGTGCAGAAAAACCGCGGGACCTAGTCCAGAATTGCATACTCTCAGAATTAAGCCACTATACAAAATCTACACCAACTTCGTATAGTTGAGACCAAGCAACTACCCCTAGTTCACTTAGTTTCCTCAGTATCCCTGCGCTTCCAACTTTGAAGGTCATGCACTGGTACAATTCCTTTGGATCGTATTCCAAACAGCAAAGGAACAACAAATCTGTTTGGTAACAACTCTATTCATTCTTTACAAGATAAAGATATCTCAAGTCATACGCAAAGGCTCTTCCGTTTAATATAATAAACTACTTTGCCTAGTTAGATCAATCTATCCAATAACTACCAAAGCAGTTAAGGTTAGATTCTCAATAAATCAGTATAGATCTCAACGAGAAACTATAAAGTGATGCCGATCTCACGCAACTAATCAATCGAATAAATCCGATTCTAGTTGGATCCCAGCCGATCAAGGTTTGTGCACACACAAAGATATGAGAACTAATAAGAAATCTTCTTCATCTTCAAATCTTCTTTAATCTTCAATAATAACTTGCACAACACATCTTGAATCTCTTGTGATCAATCACACACAGAACGGAATCTATTAAAAATATATTATCACAAGAGGTCTTTAGATCTAACAACAGTTCTAAAGATCCCGTCGATACTTCGATCTAGTTTAAGTGAATCTTATATCATAAGAGAAGATTCTCAAGAATAAACAAACTAGGTGCAATCAAAGTTTCAACAACCGTTAGTCAATCAAATCAATCGAAAACTAATAACACTGCAATTATTTAGTTTCCCACCAACGGTACTTGTTGATACATGAAAAATATCACCCCTTAGTCGGGCTAGGGCGCCCCCAAAAAGGAGGAAAACCCAATATGAAACATGGAGAATAAGGCCCAAGTCCACTAAAAGGTATCCATAAAATGGAAAGGATAAGGAGAGAATTCATGGAAAAGGAGAAGGTTGTATTAGAGAAGGAGTGGCATTAGTGGTAATTTAGGAGGTTTAGGACATGTGGCATGATGTCATAAAAGGAAAGGCTTTTGGGAAAGTCTATAAAAGGAGGCACAGTACAATGGAAAGAGGGTCTTTTCTTTCTCTCTATCCTCTTGGGAATTGGTTGTATTGTGGCTAGGACTTGTAGAACCAAAATGATATTCACCCCTCAACATTTGGCGACCACAGTGGCAGGCTCGTCTCTATCCCAACCGCCTAATTCCCACACCATTTCTTTTCTATCCGCGTCCCTTTCATTTCTCCACTTAAAACGGCTGTTCGTTATTCATTCTTTCTGCGTCCTTCATTTTTAGTCGCGTCCTCACTCTTTACCCGTGTTTTCCTCCGCGTCTTATCTTGCTCACCATACTCATTTTTCAATTTCCGCGTCCAAGACCATCCATATTACTAATAAAACTAGAGGTAAATAGTCGCCGCTTCACCGCATCAACATCGCTCAACTGCATGAGCGCCACTTCTATCCCCCTCCAGCTACACCATACTACCAGTACTACTTACGTTCACCTCTATCGCCCCCTCCCCTTCACGCGCTCAATCAATCAGCAGAGAAGCAAGCCGATTTAAGTGGCAAATGTCCTCAACACTAAGGAATAACAGATGGAGATTATAGAGATAAGTTCTATCTTTGCCCAATTTCAACCTTGGCAAACGTATTCTTATTTTTTTTTTCATGAAAAACATCTCATCACGATTAAAAAAAAAAAGGAAAAGAAAAATTAGACCCCAGGCTTGAGACCAATACACATTAATTTTACTACCCATCAAATCATTTTTTATTTACTTTCATCTTTATTTTTCGACTCAATCGGAGTTTAGGTTGGTTCTTGATTCTTTTAAACCTATCTATCTATCTTTCATCCTTGATCAATCAGCAGGAATTGCGGGAAATAAAAAGGGAGATACCAGCAACCCTGATCATCAACTCTACGCTCGTTAAGTGTTCGACTAAAAACTGCAAAAAGTTGGTAGTACATGGTTCCTACGGACGCTAAACCAAGACGGGAATCTATATGAACGCGCTCTTCTACGAACAAAGGGGCGATCAAGCGTTGATTTGCAAGCGGCATCATTTGTCAACGTATGTGGCGCGAGCACACTTGCTACTAATTATGTAACAGTTATTAGTTCAGTGCAAAAAGAAACGCGTACAAGACTAAAAAGCGACACGACTGCTATCACTCTAAAATACCACACCTCGGTATCCTAACTTTGATCTCATCTATTTCCATGCTATAGTTGTTTGGCTAAAAATAGATATAATTCTAGCGACTGACACGTATTTGTAAAGCATGAAGCATGAATTTATAGAAAGCGTGATGTGTGAATAGGGGAGATGCTAGCCGCCTAGTGATGTTTATAAAACTTGATAGAAATATTTGTTTAAATATTCAAGTGTTTAGATTTGCTAACCGTACCCCACATGCGTTAGTCTGATTAACACTAAATGCATGTTTGAAAGCGTGTGGAAACCTTGTTCACATTAGATTGATACTATTTAACTTCTGTTTTGCTTATATTTCAAGTACAAAAGCATGTACCCGCCAAACTATATGTATGAAATTTCATATGTTAATAATTTTCTATAGGCACATGTACATACACTATCTGAATTTTAAAAAATTACATGCGCCACCGTTTTATTTATAAAAAATGTAGACGGCACCGGTTTGTTAAACTCGCTTCTAGAAGCGCGACACATGCAATTTTGTGTACATACTTTTTTCCACTTGTCCACATGTTTAGTCGATCCAAAGTACAAAGCGCCTAAATTAAATCTTATTTGAGTGTGAACGTTTGCGCTTTGAAATATGCATGTAACCTAGTCCCATGTATAGGCCGTCACTTTATTAACTTCACAAGCATCAATATTATTTTGAATATCATGATCGGCTATGCATCAATATTACTTTATTAAAAATACTAGTAAAGTGCTACGGGCACCATGCTAGCAAGGGTCCATAGAGGCCGCTTGAACAAATACAAATTTACAAAAGGCTACGGGAATGCCAAAGGCGTCTGGTCGGCTGACAAATCTACAAAAGGCTACGGGAATGCCAAAGGCGTCCGGTCGGCTGACAAATCTACAATAGGTTACGGGAATGCCAAAGGCGCCCGATCGGCTGACAAATCTACAAAAGGATACGGGAATGCCAAAGGCACCCAGTCGGCTGACAAATCTACAAAAGGCTACGGGAATGCCAAAGGCGCCCGGTCAGCTGACAAATCTACAGAAGGCTACGGGAATGCCAAAGGAGTTCGGTCGGCTAGCAAATCTATAGAAGTCTACGGGAATAGGCACACCTTAGCCCATCCACTACAAAAAGAAGGGGGAGTAGGCGCGTTTAACCACACGCCCTAGCCCATCCTCTACAAAAAAAAGAGGAGGGGGAATAGGCACACCCTAGCCCATCCTCTACAAAAAGAAGGGGGATAGGCACACCCTAACCCATCCTCCACCAAAATGAAGGAGGGTAGGCGCGTTTAACCACACTCCCTATCCCATCCTCTACAAAAAATAATGAGGGAATAGGCACACCCTAGCCCATCCTCTACAAAAAAGAGGGGGGGTGGGGAATAGGCGCATTTAACCGCACGCCCTAGCCCATCCTCTACAAAAAGGAGAGAATGGGCTCAAACTAGCTCATCCTCTACAAAAAGAAGGGGGAATAGGAACACTCTAGCCCATCCTCCACCAAAAATAAGGGGGGATAGGCACACCCTAGCCCATCCTCTACAAAAAAGAATGAGGGAATAGACACACCCTAGCCCTTCCTTCACCGAAATGAAAGGGGGAGTAGGCGCGTTTAACCACATTCCCTAGCTCATCCTCTATAAAAAAAGAAGGAGGGATAGGCACACCCTAGCCCATTCTCCACCAAAATGAAGGGGGTAGGCGCGTTTAACCACACGCCCTAGCCCATCCTCAAAAAAAAAAGAGGGAATAGGCACACCCTAGCCCATCCTCCACCAAAATGAAGGGGGTAGGTGCGTTTAACCACACGCCCTAGCCCATCCTCTACAAAAAATAAGGGGGGAATAGGCACACCCTAGCCCATCCTCTATAAAAATAAGAGGGGAATAGGCACACCCTAGCCCATCATCTACAAAAATAAGTGTGGGATAGGCACACCCTAGCCCATCCTCCACCAAAATAAAGGGGGAGTAGGCGCGTTTAACTACACGCCCTAGCCCATCCTCTACAAAAAAGAAGGGGGGAATAGGCAAACCCTAGCCCATCCTATACAAAAAGAAGAGGGTAATAGGCACACCCTAGCCCATCCTCCACAAAAAAAAATTGATTGAGTAGGTGCGTTTAACCACACGCCCCATCCCCCCTCATCGAGGAATGATACGCGCTACAAACTTGTGGATATCCTATATAATCGTCTTTAGCTTGTCCCCCACGCGCAAATGAAAGAGTGTCTTCATGTTCATCATATTCCTTACGCGCTTTGTCTTGACGAATGAAAGAGTGTTTTCATGTTCATCATATTCCTTACGTGCTTTGTCTTGACGAAACAGTCTGAGAATCCATAGCATACCCACTTCCTCTCTCAACACTAATAGGCGCGCTAGTTCATCCTGAAGGTAAGACAGGGATACAAGCTAAAGACATTCACAACCATGTGGAACCGTTAGAGAAAATAAAAGAATGGGTCTAAGTAAAGTCCACACCATGTCTTCATCACGCTCACATTGAGACCCTCAAATTGTGCTGGTAATACAATCCAAAGGTCTAAGAAAATGTTCAGTCATTTCATACAAAATTCTTGGAAAATGCTTATCCAAACACCAGCGTGCATGACGAAAATTTCTTGCAAAAACCTATCTCATTTCATAAATTCCTCAAACTTGCTGATTGGAGACTCGACTCGAGAAGACAGTACAAGGGGTGCTAGAATGGAACGTAATATGACTATCGGGTTATTTGACAACTAACCCAATAGTCAGGGCACTAATTTTGATACATGAAAAATATCATCCCTTACCCGGGCTAGGGCGCCCCCAAAACGGAGGCAAACCCAACATGAAACATGGTGGTTAAAACAACTTCAAATATTCGGCATTTATAACTGAGTACATTCCTAGATAAGGTGGTAAATCTAGACGAAAGGCATTGTCACCAATCTGATCGAGTATACGAAACGGTCCATATATCAATGGCTTCAACTTATTACCTTCCCCCTTCAGTAATTCCGTACCTAATTTTAACCATACCAAGTCACCAGTACCGAAATTACAAGGCACAAGATGTTTTTCATGTTTTGCTTTGTATTTGGCTTGTGACTTCTTTAATTGTGCTTCAATAGTTGTGTGAATCTGAGATATCTTCTCCAAGAACTTCTGTGGCTTTTTTCGTTCACTTTCTTCCTTTACCCCCATTGAGGTGTCACTAGAAAATACTAGATCGAGAGGGCTAGGTGGTAAGTAACCATAGCACGTCTCGAAAGGAGATTTTCCTGAAGAACTGTGAATTTCTCTATTGAAAGCAAACTGTAGATATTGTAAACTCTCATCCCAAGTTTTAGGATGCTTGTAATTATATCCCCTTAGCATGTGAACCATAGTCATGTTGACTACTTCTGTTTGTCCGTATGTCTGTGGATGAAAAGTGGTACTCTTCTTCAACCTAGTGTCCATCATCTTCCATAAATAATCCCAAAAATGACTAAGGAATCGACTATCCCTATAAGAAATAATCGAAGTAGGTAAACCAAAATGCTTCCACACATGCTCAAAGAATATCTTTGCTGCACCGGCTCCCTTTACCGTCTTTGTACATGGAATTAATGCAATCATCTTGCTGAATTGGTCGACCATAACGAACAAGTAATCATAAACAGACTTGGTCTTTGGTAACCCACCAAGAAAATCCATAGAAATACTCTCCCAAGGCCTTGATGGTACTGGTAATGGTAGATATAACCCACGTTTCATGTTGGAAGGTTTAGATGTGCTGCACAACTTACACCCTCTAACCAACTTAGCCACATCATCTTGCATCTTTGGCCAAAAGACATAACGACGAAGGTTAAGAAGAGTCTTATTCATCCCAAAGTGTCCAGCAACTCGGGATGTGTGTGCCTCTCTCAACTATTGTAAATGATCACCATCTTCTGGAATGCAAAGTAACTTACCCTTGTATAACAATCCATCCCGGAGTTCAAACTCGCCTTTCAAGCCACTCTTTACACCTTCTTGAAGTCTTTGCTAGATGCGTATGACTTTGCATATTCTGGAGGAACAATCGGCTGAATTCTCATGGCCACCATTAATGCTCGGATTGGTGGACGAGACAACATATCTGCCAACTTGTTTGTTACTCCCTTCTTGTACTTAATGAGAATGTTGAAACTCATCAAGTAAGACATCCACTTCATGTGTCGGGCTTGTTGTAGTTTCATCTGAGCGTGTAGATACTCCAATAGTTTGTGATCTGAATGTACCACTACTTCTTTACCTAAGAGATACACTCGCCAATGTTTGATATATTGATATAAAGCATAAAATTCTTTGTCATAATGTGCGTAGTTCTTAATAGCACCTGAATTTTTTTTTATGAATGTTACTCTACTGGTTTACCATCTTGCAACAACACTCCTCCCAATGCATAGTTAGAAGCGTCGGTCTCTACTTCAAAAGTACGTTGTAAGTTAGGAAATGCCAACATCGGTGCTTCTGAAATCTTCCTTTTTAGTAACTGAAAAGCGTCTTCATGGGTTTGCTGCCATTCAAACTTCCCCGTAGCTCCCGTCAAACCGTGTAAGGGTCCTGCAATAGTCGAAAAATGCCGGTTAAACTTATGCAAGTATGTACAAGCCCCTAAGAAACTCCTGATTTCAGTTACTGTGCTAGGTCTAGGCCACTTAGTGATCACTTCAACCTTCCTTGGATCAATCTTTCGTTTTCCACCACTAACAATAAATCCGAGATACACCAACTCCTCCTTTCCAAACTCACACTTCTTTCTGTTTTGTTAGAGCACTTCTCGGTCGAACTCGCAAGCGTTGCTATCTCAAGCTTGTTTGTCAAATTTAGTGATCAAAACTATAAGTCTTGATTTCTACTCTACTTATAGTAATGTCTCGGACTAGGATAGATTGTGTAGTTGATCTTTAGACTTCACGGCGTTCATCAATTGAAGACGAAGAACTACTAAGGAGAGCCTGTGGAACTTCATCGACAAAAGGTATGTGGAGACTAAAACTCATCTATCACTTAGAAAGTCTATTTCTACTTTATCTCCTTCTTGAGACAAAAGTCGTATTACTATATAGTATTCGATTTTACACATTTGATATTTCGAGTTAAGTTTAACTCGCTTACATATTTCTCGAAATATATGTTGGTAAGCTTTCGCTTTAACCAAGTTCATCTTATATTCTTGACACAAGTCAAAAGATGATCATGTGAAAATTGCCAAGTAATATCTTACATGATTTGTGTGATACAGTCATATGATGTAGACTCGGAATGTTTCCAATTGATTATTTATTCCGGGAGAAACTTCAACCACCTTGGAGGATAAAATGGACTTCGATTTGTCTACTGCAAATTCTGTTTCTAATCTTTAAGGTTCTACCATTTGTCTAGCAGCCTGCACAACCATGACGTCTGAACCATCCTCCATATTGACATGTTCTTATTGTTAGAGCACTTCTCGGTCGAACTTGCAAACGTTGCTATCTCAAGCTTGTTGTCAAGTTTAGTTGCCAAATCTATAATTCTTGATTTCTAGTCTACTTATAGCTAAGTCTCGGACTAGGATAGAAAGTGTAGTTGAACTCTAGACTCCACGGCGTTCCTCATACAAAGACGAAGAACTACTCAAGGAACTGGTGGAACTTCATCGACTAAAAGGTATGTGGAGACTTGAACTTATCTATCACTCAAAAAGTCTATCTACTCTATCTCCTATCTTGAGACAAAATTCGTATTGCTATATAGACTTCGATTATACACATTTGCTATTTCAAGCCGAGTTTATCTCGCTTGTCTTTTTCTCGAAATATGTGTTGGTAAGCTTTCGCTTTGGCCAAGTTCATCTTTACAAGTGACGAAAGTCATGTTGATTATTTCAATATCTTGAAAATTGCTTTGATGAAGAATAGTATGTGAATAACCTCTATTTAACATCCTCTAAGAATGTTTCAATGATTGAAATAAAGAGTTTAGAACATGTAACCATCTTTGGATATAAGCATATAATGTGTTCGCGCATTAGTGTATAAGTCCAAAACCGGGAACCAAATGTATGCATACTTGTGTGTGTACTAAATGGTTGATGGAGACTGGGTAAGTATGTGTACCCGTACGCATACTGGCGGAAGTTCATGTCCGTGAATTTCTGCTGAGTTTGGAAATCAAAACCAACTCAAATCCGGTTACTTAAGTACGCTTACCCGTACGCATATTTAAGTGTGTTACTTTCTAAAATTGGTTTATTCGTGAACTTAAACTAATATAAACTAAGGAATACAGATTTGCAAACCGTGGCTATAAGGTTCATGAATCGATTCAAGTGAATCAAAATCGATTTTGCTTCGATTGTGTCTTGTATACTTCTATAAGATGTAAGCAATTGAACAACTCTTGAACTAGTTCATTTGAGTCATTTGGACTAGTTATGGTGAAGATGAATAAGGTTTATATGAAAGTGCTCATATGGCTAACATTTTGGTTAACTACTGTTGAACCAACGACTTGTACACGTTTAGGTACGGTAACACAAACTTAAATGACGTATATTTCATTTGTGTATAACAAGCTAAGTTCGATCTAACGGTTGAAAGATATTAGCTTGAATCTAATCAGGTTTTCATCTAACGGTGAATATTGAATGCTTTGTTACCAAGGTAACTTAGATTGCAAACCCTGATTTGGAGACTATATAAAGGAGAACTCTAGCAATTGGGAAAGTTAATCCCCACACCTCCTGTGTGATACTAGTTGTATAAGCTAGAGTCGATTGTCCTTTAACCTTAGGTTTCTACCGAGACCCTGAAGGTTAAAGACTTGAAGACTTCATTGGGATTGTGAAACCAAACCCAACTATTTTCTCCATAGTTGTGTGATCTGATCTTGCTGATTCTATCGTATTGAGTATAGTTGAAATAATTTACTCGAGATCAATTTCTACGATAGGCAAGATAAAAGAAATCACAAACATCTTCGTCTCATCGTTTGTGATTCCGCAATATCTTGATTCGCTAGTCGATTAAGATTATTGTGAGGTGATTGATAATTCTAGGCTGTTCTTCGGGAATATAAGTCCGGGTTATCGATTGGTTCCTGTTCACCTTGATTTATCAAAAGATGGAACAAAACTTGTGGGTATTTCTGTGGGAGACAGATTTATTTATTCTTGTAGACTTTTCTGTGTGAGACATATTTGTTTATTAAAGTCTTCGACTTTTGGTTGTAGCAACTCTTAGTTGTGGGTGAGATCAGCTAAGGGAATCAAGTGCGTAGTATCCTGCTGGGATCAGAGATGTAAGGAGCGCAACTGTACCTTGTATCAGTGTGAGATTGATTGGGGTCAACTACAGTCCAGACCGAAGTTAGTTTGTAGTAGGCTAGTGTCTGTAGCGGCTTAATACAGTGTGTGTTAAATATGGACTGGGTCCCGGGGGTTTTCTGCATTTGTGGTTTCCTCGTTAACAAAACTTCTGGTGTCTGTGTTATTTCTTTTTCGCATTATATTTTGTTATATAATTGAAATATCACAGGTTGTGCGTTGAATCAATCAATTGGGAAATCCAACCTTTGGTTGTTGATTGAAATTGATTGATACTTGAACATTGGTCTTTGGTACCGTTCAAATTTATTTCTCTTGTATTCAATTAGACTCGCAGAGTTCTATTTGCTTGAGTAAGGATTGAATCGAAAAATTGAGATATAACTCTTTGATATACTTTTTATTAAGATTGAGTCTGACTGTCTAGTTGATTCTCTTAAAAGTATATTGGAGTTAGTCCATACAGATTGCTAAGCGAATTATTGGGTGAGGTTGTTGTACCCCCACTTTTTCAATTGGTATCAGTGCAGGAAAACACGTTTAAGACCTTATAAGTCTGTGTTTGTAGCAATCTGACTCTATGGATGGCATTAATCTCTCTGATAACGCAACGCCAAATCAGAATTCCACTGAGATGCTTCAATACCCTGAATCATCTAAAAAACCGTCTGTTCCTGCTTCTGTGTCTGAATCTTCCTTCAACTGGGAAAAGTGTCTAGATGAACAGTTGGATGATCTTTCAGATGAGAGTGATTCGGAAGATGGACAAACTATTGATGAGGAAGTCTTTCAATATATCAAGCTCTTTGACCATGCTTTGAAAGAAAAGAAGTCAACAACTTACTTGAGGAAATATTTGGGACCTCTCTGTCAAGAAAACAGAAAGATGAGAAAACTCTTTAAGGGTTGTGATTATAGATATAGACTTTTACAATCTACCGTTAATGATCGATAAGAAGATTTATGCTCAAAAAGGTCTGAATGTGACAATCTCCTTTGAAATCTGTTTGTGTTGAAAGAAAGACTTGCAGAATCTGAAGAAAGATATGACTCTCAACAAAAATGTCTTAATGACAGAGAACTCAGTCTCCTTGCCAGAGAAAATCCTTGGAGAATGATCTTGATGCTGCCCTTAATAAGGTAAATTCACTTGAAGAGAATCTGAAAAGATTCAATTTTAGCTCTACAAAATCATCTTCTATACTTGGAGCATGTAAAGAACATCGTGATACACGTGGTCTGGGCTATAAGGGAATAGACGCTCCAAGTACTGGTAAAATCAATTTTGTTCATGCTATTGACAACTCTTCATGTGAAAAAAATTCTCCAGCAGTCAACGATCTTAGGAACAAGGATTGTACTCCTTCAAATTTTACTCGCATGAGAACAGTCAAGAACAATTCCTTTAACTGCTATTATTGCGGAAATAAAGGGCATCTTGAACGAAGAAGTCGTTTTCGACTGAGGAATGATAAACTTCACAACATTCTTGCATGGATATCCAAAGAAGTAATGAAACCTATCTCTCATATTGCTGGAGTAAAAGGAAATGTCTGTAATCAAGAGAAATGCTGTGATGAGCCATTTCTAGATTATGATTTTAAGACAAAAAATGCCTACAATTGTAGAAGGAAGAATGCCAGGTGGGCAACTGACTCTTTAAATTACTCTAAAAAGAGAAAAAAGGCATAGGAGAAAGAAAGAAAAGGCAAACTCTCTTTCTCTCTGTGAAAAGGACTGTAAACCCGAGGTGTCTGCTCCAGAATTTATTCATATCAATAATCTAGTCTCAGAGATCAAGATTAGCATAAACAGACTCAAACGGAGCATCAAAAAGACAAGGAAAACAGCAGGTCCAGGTATTCCTTGTTCCCCTCTAGTTAAATCTCTTTCAACTAATCCTAGTGATTTTTATGAAAATCTTCATGAAGGGAAGAGAGAAGAAGTCAATATTCTTGATGAGCAAAATGCTCATCAAAATACAACATGACTACTCAATGCAGCATCCTTCATGTAATATGGAAGGATGCTCGTAATTCTCAAGAAGCCTTTGTGACTTGAGAAAGTAGTTGTTGTTATATTTTAATTGCCTTTACAAAAAACGATGATCATAAAACTGTTGAGCCTTGCTCCAGTACATGTAATGTTTTTGATTGATTACTCTTGAGAATAATTCCTTGGTTGATTGCCTTGGTTTTCAACAATTCTCCTTGTTCCTTTGAATAAAGAATGTCACCCTTTGTTTAGAATGGATCCTTGAACTTTTCAAGACTTCGTCTAAACTTATCTCCAGTTTTTTTCTCCTGGTTGCGCACCACGGTTGTTACCATGAGTGCATGTACATCTGACCCACACGGAACATATACGAGTAACCCTACGGTTTCCTATGACACACTCATATATATATGTATCATGCTCTCTTTTTTTTGATACATATAAGTTCTGTAACGTGAAGAAGGTACTCCTGTTTGCACAATGGATGGATGCTACAAAGAAGACAATGTTGAAAAAGGAAAGACTATCGAGTTTCACGAGAATCCTATTTTCACAACCTGTTATCATGTTGTTGATCATGAAAACAAACTACCAGTTCAGATGTACTCACAACTGGTAGGAAATCTTCTTCGAGATTTTGAGGTCGTAAGTGAACAACTTGGAATTGCAACAAGGAATCTTGATTTTCTGAAAAAACGAACTGAAGAAAGCAACAAATGAGCTAGTTCATGTTCAATCTCTGGTTGCTAACCGGGTTTAATGTTTTTCAAATCATGTTCTCTAAGAGTTGTGTATTTTTTCTAGGAAAGCTTCTTATGAGAATTTTATTCTTGTGTTTTTAAGAAGAATAACTAGAGTTTGGAATAGCCATTATTGTGATTACACATAGATATGTCCAACGATTTTCATCTTCAATGTTTTTAGATTTATTTATTTAAATTCTAAAGTCTGTTTGGAAGATGATTTTGTAGTATTAATCTTTATGGTTTTATATATTACAATTTGTTATGAGATATGTGTGTTTGAGTCTGTGAACTATGATTGTCCCATACGTTGTCAAAAGTTAAGTCTTTCGTACGTCGATATGCAAGTATTGATAAAAGAATGAATGAACTTTTGACAAAAACAAAAGATAAGCCTTTTATGTCATTATGCAAATATTGATGGAAGAAAGGATGAGCTTTTGTTTACAAAGATTAGTCTATTATATGTCATTGTGCAAATAGTGATGAAAGATAGAATGAATCTTTGTCCATTCCGCAGTATTGATCTTCCCTGATCCATATTTCATGTATATACTGTGCGGCTTCGTAAGTTTTCTTATGTTGAGCATTTTCCAATTATATTAATCATGGGTTCTCTTGTGGTTAGTTTAGTTGAGTATTTCGGTTGAATCAATCATGGGTTCTCGTGTGGTTAATTCAATTGAGTATTTTGGATACAAATTCATATTCTTATATGAGTTGTTGTTGTCCAACGAAATCCTTCTTTTGTTGTGAAAGTAAGGTCGCTCTTGTTGTTCTTTCGGGAATGACATTATATGGGGGAGAGTTCTTATTTGAACTTGTGCTTTATTGCCAAATCTTTGTGGGGAGTGCGACTGTGGAATATTATAGGGGTTATCTTGTATCTTTATAAACTCATTGATGAATGCATTTAGTTTCGGCTATATGATTGCATCTAAAAAGTTGATATGTGCTTTCTTTTTGTCATGAAATGTCTCTATGGAAATTTCATTAAGATCCCACTAGTTTTCGTACCTTTGCCAATTTTATTAACAAAAAGGAGGAGAATTAATGTGTAGTTCACACTACAAATACATATGGTTTTCGGATCATTATGTAAGGGGGAATGGTTTCAATGTGAGATGGAGTATTGACTAAGGGGGAGTGATACATATCACCATAGTATTGTTGTCAAAGTTGTGATACAATTGAACTTTGATGTTGTGTAATGATATTATGACACTGTGTAACAATGATTAAGAGCTATTATTTTCACATTGTTATGGCTACGGATTTTCAACAACGATGATGCTGAACTTACAACCTTTGGAAACATTAGAGTACTTGGAAGTGACGAAGATTTCGAGTAATGTTGAAGAACCAAGGAGATCATGCATGTGGAAGAGAGGCTGCAAAGTTTATTTTTTTGTATTCCATATGTATTGATAGTTTTGTCACTAAAATTGACAAAGGGGGAGATTGTTAGAGCACTGCTCGGTCGAACTCGCAAGCGTTGCTATCTCAAGCTTGTTGTCGAGTTTAGTTGCCAAAACTATAACTCTTGATTTCTAGTCTACTTATAGCTAAGTCTCGGACTAGGATAGAAAGTGTAGTTGATCTCTAGACTCCACGGAGTTCATCATACAAAGACGAAGAACTACTCAAGGAACTGGTGGAACTTCATCGACTAAAAGGTATGTGGAGATTTGAACTTATCTATCACTCAAAAAGTCTATCTACTCTATCTCCTATCTTGAAACAAAAGTCGTATTGCTATATAGACTTCGATTATACACATTTGCTATTTCGAGCCGACTTTATCTCGCTTATCTTTTTCTCGAAATATGTGTTCGTAAGCTTTCGCTTTGGCCAAGTTCATCTTTACAAGTGACGAAAGTCATGTTGATTATTTCAATATCTTGAAAATTGCTTTGATGAAGAATAGTGTGTGAATAACCTCTATTTAACATCCTCTAAGAATGTTTCAATGATTGAAATAAAGAGTTTAGAACATGTAACCATCTTTGGATATAAGCATATATTGTGTTCGAGCATTAGTGTATAAGTACAAAACCGGGAACCAAATGTATGCATACTTGTGTGTGTACTAAATGGTTGATGGAGACTGGGTAAGTATGCGTACCCGTATGCATACTGGCGGAAGTTCACGTCCGTGAATTTCTGCTAAGTTTGGAACTCAAAACCAACTCAATCCGGAAACCTAAGTATGCGTACCCGTACGCATACTGGCAAAAAGTTCACGTCCGTGAATTTCTGCTGAGTTTGGAAATCAAAACAAACTCAAATCCGGTTACTTAAGTACGCATACTTAAGTGTGTTACTTTCTAAAATTGGTTTATTCGTGAACTTAAACTTATATAAACTAAGGAATGCATATTTGCAAACCGTGGCTATAAGGTTCATGAATCGATTCGAGTGAATCAAAACCGATTTTGCTTCGATTGTGTCTTGTATACTTCTATAAGATCTAAGAAATTGAACAACTCTTGAACTAGTTCATTTGAGTCATTTGGACTAGTTATGGTGAAGATGAATAAGGTTGATATGAAAGTGCTCATATGGCTAACCATTTGGTTAACTACTGTTGAACCAACGACTTGTACACGTTTAGGTACGGTTACACAAACCTAAATGACGTATATTTCATTTGTGTATAACAAGCTAAGTTCGATCTAACGGTTAAAAGATATTAGCTTGAATCTAATCAGGTTTTCATCTAACGGTGAATATTGAATGCTTTGTTACCAAGGTAACTTAGATTGCAAACCCTGATTTTGGAGACTATATAAAGGAGAACTCTAGCAACTGGGAAAGTTAATCCCCACACCTCTTGTGTGATACTAGTTGTATAAGCTAGAGTCGATTGTCCTTTAACCTTAGGTTTCTACCGAGACCCTGAAGGTTAACGACTTGAAGACTTCAATTGGATTGTGAAACCAGACCAAACTATTTTCTCCGTAGTTGTGTGATCTGATCTTGCTGATTCTATCGTATTGAGTATAAATGAAATAATTGACTCGAGATCAATTTCTCCGATAGGCAAGATAAAAGTAATCACAAACATCTTCGTCTCATCGTTTGTGATTCCGCAATATCTTGTTTCGCTAGTCGATTAAGATTATTGTGAGGTGATTGATAATTCTAGGCTGTTCTTCGGTAATATAAGTTCGGGTTATCGATTGGTTCCTGTTCACCTTGATTTATCAAAATACGGAACAAAACTTGTGGGTATTTCTGTGGGAGACAGATTTATCTATTCTTGTAGACTTTTCTGTGTGAGACTTATTTGTTTATTAAAGTCTTCGACTTTTGGTTGTAGCAACTCTTAGTTGTGGGTGAGATCAGCTAAGGAATAAAGTGCATAGTATCCTGCTGGGATCAGAGACGTAAGGAGCGCAACTGTACCTTGTATCAGTGTGAGATTGATTGGGGTTCAACTACAGTCAAGACCGAAGTTAGTTTGTAGTAGGATAGTGTATGTAGCGGCTTAATACAGTGTGTGTTCAATCTGGAAATCGATTAGAAAACATAAGGGGGAGATTGTTAGAGCACTACAAAGTTTGGATGAGAAACTACAAAGTTTATTTATTTTGTAATCCATATGTATTGATAGTTTTGTCACTAAAATTGACAAAGGGGGAGATTGTTAGAGCACTGCTCGGTCGAACTCGCAAGCGTTGCTATCTCAAGCTTGTTTGTCAAATTTAGTGATCAAAACTATAAGTCTTGATTTCTAGTCTACTTATAATAATGTCTCGGACTAGGATAGATTGTGTAGTTGAGCTTTAGACTTCACGGCGTTCATCTATTGAAGACGAAGAACTACTAAGGAGAGCTTGTGGAACTTCATCGACAAAAGGTATGTGGAGACTGAAACTCATCTATCACTTAGAAAGTCTATTTCTACTTTATCTCCTTCTTGAGACAAAAGTCGTATTACTATATAATATTCGATTATACACATTTGATATTTCGAGCTGACTTTAACTCGCTTACATATTTCTCAAAATATGTGTTGGTAAGCTTTCGCTTTAACAAAGTTCATCTTATATTCTTGACGCAAGTTAAAAGATGATCATGTGAAAATCTCCAAGTAATATTTTACATGATTTGTGTGATACAGTCATTTGATGTAGACTCAGAATATTTCGTATTGATTATTTCAATAACTTGAAAATTGCTTTGATGCTAATAGTTAGTGAAAACAACTATTGTCATCCTCTAAGAATGTTTCAATGATTGAAATAGAGTTTAAAACACTTAACCATAATTGGATTATAGACATAGTATGCGTACTTGCATATATATGTATGCGTACCCGTTTGCATACTTGAGTAGGTTAAGTTCTAGAAACGGTTTGTTCATAAACTAATACATTTATATAATAAGGAATGCAATCTTTTGCAAACCGTGGATATAATGTTCATGACTTTATTCGAGTGAATCAAAATCGATTTTGCTTCAATTGTGTCTTGTATACTTCTATGAGAATATAAACAATTGAACAACTCTATAACTAGTTTCATTTGAGTCATTTGAACTAGTTGTTGATAAGATGAATATGGTTGATAAGAAAAGTGTTCATATGGATAACTTCGGTTAACTATTGTTGAGCCAACAAGGTGTACATGTTTAGGTACGTTTACCCATATCTAAATGAAGTCACTTTTCATTTGTGTGTAACAAGCTAAGTTCGATCTAACGGTTGCAAGATATTAGCTTGAGTCTAATCAAGTTTTCATCTAACGGTGAATATTGAATGCTTTGTTACCAAGGTAACATTGATTGCAAACCCTAATTTGAAGACTATTTAAGGGAGAACTCTAGAAACTTGGAAACCTAATCTCCACACCTCCTGTGTGATACTAGTTGCGACTAGAGTCGATTCTCCTTTAACCTTAGGTTTTTCACGAAACCCTGTTGTAACATCCCTCAATTACACATAAGCCCGGCCGGAACTTACGTAAAGATTAATGCCATAAAACTATTTTAAAAATATTTAATAAATGAAACACCTCGTCAATTTGTACTAAAACATTCATTCGTATTAGTTTTAAAATAATTACAACTCCCAAAGAAATTTCTAATCCCAAAATTTATAAGAGATATCAACTCCATTTCCTTCACTTCCTCGCGATAAGTTCTTAACACACTGATAAAGGAAAGTAAAAATGCCCATCCTCAACTATATATTCTTGGAGTATCACCGGAGGTAAGGAAATCAAACGGCTATGCAACTTCTTGATTACTAATACCTGTAAAATTATCAACAGGAGTTCAACTCCGAGCAAGTTCTACATAGATTCAACATTAAGACAAGATTCAGTAATTCAACTTAACTTGAGTACATAACGTGGTCATTAGCCCAGAATGAAATTCGTAGACGATACTATAATAATGAAACTAGTTATTTGCGAGAAATAATTAAACAATTATCAACTTGGAAAAAAAAGACAGCTAACTACTAAGCTTATTCCAAACATTTTATATGATGTTAACACATATAAAAATATGGCTTCGTGTCTGCAAATACAGAAATAATGTAGAACTACCATATACCTACTCATCTCATACTAAAATAAGAAAACAATATACATACCATTCAATTTTGGAAGGCAATAATCCTATAAGAGTATCTAATTATAAAGCTAGTGCGATAAAAGTAGAATCCAGCACAACACATTCAACAGATTGAAATATCATATACATATAATTAGTGTTACCAAGAACTTTACCTAACCATGCCACAACTTTAGGAAACGTAGAGATGTACGGTACACATCCTATACATCTCAACAGGGTTACTACAAACACATCTATGTAAGATACTACTTTAGCCTATATGGAAATGCACGGTACACATCCAATATATTTCAGTAGGGTTACTACGATCACATCTTTGTAAGATACTACTTAGCCTACACAGCAATGTACGGTACACATCCAATACATTTCAATAGGGTTACTAAAACCACATCTTTGTAGGCTATTACTTCAGCCTACACATAAATGTACGATACACATCCGATACATTTCGTTTCATTCCTTGAGTCTGCCATAATACAAAGAAAACAAAACTAGTCGAAACTGACAACTCATCATTTCTCACAATATGACTACACATACGAACAAATCTATACATATTCCATCACCCCGTCATTCTCCTCGAATGCAACATACGCTCACGCAAATCCAAAAATAAGAACAACATTTGTCCGTCCAAATACTAACGCGGTTCACAAAAATGTATGAACGAGATCACTAGTACACGTCATAACACCGTTTAGGAAACTAAATCTCACTACACAAAATAACTAAACCCCCTCTTATGATTTATAAAGTTACATTGCAACGACATAACAAAACATATTGTCGAGTACATGAAATACAAATATCATACTATCGGTGAACTAGCTAAATTCGAACAATCGGGGAAACTAGCTAAATTCATACCACGCATATGAAAAGTAGTCACTAGATCGACCACAAGCACTCTTTCAACCTTCCCTCCTTTAGTCGCTCCATAAACACCAAATACATAGGATTACAAAAACTCTAAATGGGTAACAATCACATGCTTCTGTTGTTTAGTTTTTGACGTGACATCAATAAAATCTTAAGACCCAAAATTAGGACACAAACATTATTCCTACTTTTAAAGAAAAACGCATACACAATCAATAAGAACTAAAAGTAGAGAAACCAGATATAAGTGTTTGATAATAGCATGGAGAGATTTGAGTCTAATTTTTCCATTCTATAACAAGTTAAATCGGTTCCTAAATCTGCCCTAATGAATAGTCCAAAGAAAACTTGCCTTAATTCCACCGTGGTTATGATAGATCGATCCGATGCTTAACTGGAAGTTCACATCACAAACCCTAGACAAACCAAAATCAACAACGCCACCAATACTACTAAGTAATCTTATCATCTCATGTGCAGTCTTCTCCCTCTTACGGATGAGGAGTTACTAAACTCCATCGTTTCTTTTATGTAACCTAGGTGTGTGATATCATGATACCAAAACTTCTTAAGGGGTACACGTATATTAATAATTTAAATTCACCACTTTTCATCATTCATTTATGGAATATAAAAGTTAGGTTATTACTGATATGATTTCAACTTTGTTGTAATAAAAGGTTCGTTGAGACTTGTGAAAGCAATTGATTTTAGACTTATTTAAACTAAAAATAGAGAAAATTTAAATCCAAATTTGTTTTCAAGATTGAAAATAACCAAGACACTAGATTCCACTATTACACATGAATGGTAAAAATTCCAAAACTCTAATTATCTTTAAAATCTCTTATTTCTTAATTCACAAATAATCAGGCATATTCTCAAACATTAATTGTATTCCTTAAGCATAGATTATCTAAACAAAGTATAACCTATCTAATTGAATCACAACTAATTAAGAAAATTATGCAAACAATTAAAATTCTGCAAAGCAGTGATTTGAGTGAATTATAAAATGCAAATTAGAGAAAAGTAAAATAATTACCAATTATTCATGCATCAATAGCTTCCTCCGTGCCTTGATTACGCGAGAATTAGCTCATCATCATCATGGAAACATGCTCAAAATTCATCTTTATTAGTGCTCTAAAATGGTTCACAAATGATGAAATAGGAGAAAAATTATTAAAACCGGGTTTGTAACACTTATATTTGTTACAAAATCAATTGTTACAAGAAACGATAAGAAATAACCGTCACTAGCACTGTTGAAGAACGACTGTCTTTGAGTGTCTTATGTTCTTCGTACATTCTTCACCAGTAGAAAAAATATCCTTCCTGTAACTTTGATTTTCCGGCTCTCTACTGCTCCCAATTCTCCCTCTCCCTTATCAGCATCCCCAGAACCCTATATATACTCGACAGGGGCTCAAAAATCACTGTAATAAATCCGGAATCACTCTCATTAATGATGCCAGCCACGGGAATATTTTCTTTCATTTTTCTTCTTCTGCACGCGTCTGTAGCAATCCAATTCACTCCAAACTCTCCTTGTTTAACTCCTTCACGCTTCTGCAGCGTCCAAGCTCTATCCAAACACGCTCAAACTCTTTGTAATCCCGTAACAGACCCTTGCAAACTCGTGCTCCTCTGTTTTCTTCCACACGATTATTCTGCCAAATCAAATCGAATCCAAGGTCCTTACCATCCCTGTTTAGTCGTATCAGACTATTACCAAACCAAATCCACGAAAACATTGTATAAAATCATGTCCAAAATCCGCCCTGAGAAGTCTGCATGTAACCGGAATTTCAAACAACATTTTCCCGCCAAAATTTTCTCAAACCGTGAAGAAGAAGGGTGTTCCCCTAACCAAACCGGGGGTGCGAATAACAGGTGCCCAACTGAGGTGCCCCTTATCCAAACTGAGAGTCCGAAAAACAAATATCCTCCAGGGGTGCTCCGCATAATTTTTCGAGCCGATTTTTCCAAAAATGTTTATTTCCCAAAAATACCTACAAACACATCAAACCCCATAATAAGTACAAAAATGGGTACTAACAATATACACAATAGAGACACATTAGACACAATAATTCATCTATCAATTACACCTGTAGGTTAACGAATTGAAGACTTCATTGGGATTATGAAGCCAGACCCAACTATTTTCTCTGTAGTTGCGTGTTCTAATCTTGCTGTTTTCTATCATGATTGAGTATTATCTTCTCTAAGATTTGCTCGAGATTTAATCTCCGATAGGCAAGATAAAAAGTAGTCACAAACATCTTCGTCTCATCGTTTGTGATTCCACAATATCTTGTTTCGCTACCATATGCTTAAGATTATTGTGAGGTGATTGATATTTCTAGGCTGTTCTTCGGGAATATAAGTCCGGTATATCAATTGGTTCCTGTGCACCTTGATTTATCAAAATACGGAACAAAACTCATAGGTTTATCTGTGGGAGACATATTTATCTATACAATAGACTTTTCTGTGTGAGACAGATTGGTTTATCAAGTCTTTGACTTTGGGTCATAACAACTCTTAGTTGTGGGTGAGATCAGCTAAGGTAATCAAGTGCGCAGAATCCGACGTGGTTCTAGAGGCGTAAGGAACGCGACTGTACCTTGATCAGTGAAGATTATTTATGGCTAAACTACATTCCAGTCCGAAGTTAACTTGAAGTAGGCTAGTGTCTGTAGCGGCTTAATACAGTGTGGTGTTCAAATCTTGACTAGGTCT
Source organism: Papaver atlanticum (assembly GCA_023531105.1). NCBI lineage: Eukaryota > Viridiplantae > Streptophyta > Magnoliopsida > Ranunculales > Papaveraceae > Papaver > Papaver atlanticum. The sequence goes on along the minus strand of JAJJMB010005871.1, from coordinate 832,705 downwards.
CGGGGATTTTCTGCATTTGCGGTTTCCTCGTTAACAAAATTTCTGGTGTCTGTGTTATTTCTTTTCTGCATTATATTTGTTTATATAATTTAAATATCACAGGTTGTGCGTAAGATCAATCAATTAGATAATCCAACCTTTGGTTGTTGATATAAATTGATTGACACTTGAACATTGGTCTTTGGTACCGTTCAAGTTATTTCTTATATTCAATCGGGCTCGCAAATTCCTATTTGTTTGATTGCGAATTGAATTGAGAAATTGAGATACAACTCTTTGATATACTTTTCTTAAGATTGAGTCTGACTATCTGGTTGATTCTCTTGAAAGTATATTAGATTTTGTCCATACAGATTGCTAAGTGAAATATTGGGTGTGGTTGTTAGACCCCCGCTTTTTCACGTTCAACTTCAGCTGGCCTTCATGTAACACTTTAAACACCTTCTCAACGTGAACGAGATGCTCTTCCCAAGTTCTGCTGTATATTAGGATATCATCCAAGTAAACAATCATAAAATATTCTATAAAAGGTCATAACAAATCATTCATCAAATGCATAAACGTCACTAGAGCGTTACACAAACCAAAAGGCATAACAAAACATTCGAACAAGCCTTGTTTGGTTTTGAAAGCAGTCTTCCATGTATCATATTCTCGGACTCTCACTTGGTGGTATCCGAATTTGAAATCTAACTTTGTAAAGACTCGAGCTTTTTCCAACTGATCCATCATGTCAGCAATCCTAGGTAGAGGGTAACGATTCTTTATAGTGATCTTGTTCAATGCTCTATAATCAATACACATACGCCAGCTTCCATCTTTCTTTGGTACCAATAATACCGCTGATCCACAAAGTGAAGCACTTGGCACTATCATCCCTAATTCTAAAAGTTCCTGGACTTGTTTCTTGATCTCATCAGATTCCTCTACTGACATGCGGTAAAGACCTACATTATGAAGAGAACTCTCTCTGGTCAACATAATTTCATGCTCCACACTCCTCTTTGGCGCTAACCCCGTGACATCAAAAAATAAATCCTTGTATTTCAACTTCAACTTTTCTAGGTCGCCTTGTTGTTTTACAGTCAAGGATGTCAAACAAACTTTACTCGGCTTCTCCTCAAGAGAACAGATCACAAGGAGAATGAACTTCTTGCTAGCATTCACCAACCTCTTATCCTGAGTGGATTTGATCAAGCTTGCTCCCTCAAGAGGAGAATCTGTAGCTCAAATCACAAAACTCTCTCCATTCTTGGTAAAGGTGTACTTTTGCTCCCTCCTATGTAGAGTTGCATCTCTACCCCACAAGTAAGGACTACCTAGTACTACCTGACAGACATTCAAAGGTACTACGTCGCATATAACTTCGTCAATGTATGACTCATCAAAAGAAAACTTGAACGTACACTGCTCTCCAACCTGTAGCCCTCATTCCTTTTGAAGCCACCCTAAAGGATAGGGTTTTGGATGTTTGAAAGTCTTCAAACCCAACTTTTGTACCAAAGAATGTGAAAGTAAATTCTTCTGACTTCCCGGGTCAATAACAACATCAACTAGTGATGTTTTGACTTGCATCTTCACTATGAAGAGTCGCTCCCTAAGATCATCTTTTGAAGGTCTTTCTTTTGCCCCTGTCATAAGAGAGAGTTTTGAATTGGGTTCCGTTAGTCTGTGGACTTCTTGTGGAGTTTGAGACCCTTTGGGCTTTAGATGAGGGTTCTTTACCCAACACTTGTCGATAACATGACCTGTTTGCTTGCAATGGATGCAAGTCAAACCTTCCTTGTCATTAGACTTCCCTTCTTCTTTACTCCTTTCACCCACTTTTACAGTGGTACCTCCAGATTTTCCCTTAGTAGTTCCTTTTGAATCAGATTTCTTAAGCCTGCCTTCAATGGCATTAGCTTTTATACTTGCTTCAGCAATATTATCAACTGAAAACATCTTCAACTCCTTCCGTATATACTCATGGAACCCGAAAATATACTTCATATAGATAGCATGATCTTCAGAGTCTAAATCCAAAATCATAGCTTGATTCTGAAATTCCAAAGTATAATCTTGTACGGTTTGGTTGTAGGTATGCTTCAAGTTGTACCACTTGAACCATCTCTCGTCAAGGTAGCCAACCGGATTCCTTACAACTTCCTTGAATCTTCTCCACGACAATGCTATCTTACTTAGGTTTTTCCTTTAATAAGCTTTCCATCATGTTAGAGCATGCTTTTGTAGCTTCAATGCCATGAAAGCAATCTTTTCCTTTGAACCATATTCAAAGAAAGAGAAATACTTCTCTAGATGTTCTATCCAATCATCCAATTTTTCTACATCGACACTTCCATCATAAAGTGGAATATCAACACGGAAATCAATTTTCAGATTATTACCATGAAGTTTAGTGGATGTAGGACTCTTAAGAAGCTCACTTTTATTTTCTTCTTCGTCTTCTTCATCTTTATCATCTTCTTCTTCTTCATCAGCGCCATCTTCTTCCGAAGCTTCAGGTGTAGACGCCGTATTTTTCTTCGTCTTCGGCTGGGGTGTATGAGAACGAATAAATTCACCCAATTCCTTAAGGGTGACTTGAATTGACTTCATTTCTGTCTGCAGCACAACCACCTTTTCTTCTATAGTTTGTGGTTCGCTTTGCTTAAGTTCATCATCTGACTTTGCCATCCTTGATCCCCTTGTTCTCCTAATGTCTTTTAGCTTCTCGAGTACCTCACCAAGCTTTATGTAGAGAGATCTAGTGAAAACCATAAACCACAGGGATTTACCCTAGAAACTAACCTTGCTATTGATGCCAACTTGATACGTATGATCTCTGTACCTTGGTAGCTATTACTATAAAGGAGGAATTCAGAATAAAAATAGACGAAAAACTTAGAAAACGGAACACAAAGTAATAATTCGAAGAAAAATATCTTCTCTAGATTATGAATAAAAAAACGATTACAATTCTCTCTTTGTTACGCTCACAATCTCTCTAAACAGTGGATCTACCTTAAACTGTTTGCTAAGCTTGCACAAGTATTGTTCCAAGCTTTCTCTAGGTTTTTCAGTATCTAGTATATGTCCTTAGCTATTAGACAAAGCCTCTATTTATATCCTTGATCGTACTCAGTCGACCAAGGACTTTTATTAGGAATAAACTAAGAGTATTGCCTAAAACAAAACTCTTCCCTAACTAGGAATTCTGCCTAAGTAAGGATGCCTGCCTAGAATAGGATTCTTCCCTCAACTACTAAGTTCCCTAAAGGAGTACGGATACACCTGTATAAGTACGAGATTTCACCTAATTAGGATACTTTCTTCTCCGAAAACGATTACAATTCCTTAATGTCCAAACATTCTTGTTCAATCGGTTCTACCAGAAAGAACAAGAAATGAAGTTTGCCCGGCTCTTAGGATGGTTTTCTAGAAATGCAAACTTAGGTATTTATAGACCAAGGATGTTTGGACATCAAGGAATTTCCAAAACCGAAAATATTCTCAAGATTTGCAATGAATGGCAAAATTCGTTTTTCCTACTTCCAATAAATGCTTGTCAACCATTTCTGAAATCTCTCATTAGAAAATCTCCAATTAGTAAATGCACATTACTAATTTTTATTCTCTAGAGGTAAGCATTTAATTGCTGGTAATTAAAGCATATAAAACCAAAAACCTTAATTAAAAGATTCTAAATTTATTTCGCATGGGATCTCCTTGAATACTAAGGAATATCTTTGAACAATAAATGATAAGAGTAATTGTACGTGTTCAAAGTATGTTAAAATCTTTTCACTATAAATCCTTATTCATATTTACATGGATTTACATTCTTAGAATCGGTTATACCACACTTCCAAACAAGTTTAGAATTGGTTGACATGTATTCCAAGACAACTATGTGATTGATCAAATATCAAATCACATGCATGGGTTCAATCGGTTCTACCAATCATAAGGATCGGTTATACCTCAATATGAAAATACTTGTGATCGGTCACACAAGTTACCAAGATCGGTTACATCAGTTACCAGGATCGGTTCCATATTCCCATGGTATTGCTTGTGATCGGTCACACCAGTTACCAGGACCGGTTACACCAGTTACCAGGACCGATTACCAATTACAAGGATCGATTACACAACACTCTGTGATTGGTCACACTAATTACTAGGATTGGTCACACCAATTACAAATATCGATCATACCATCTCATGGTGACTACTTAGGATCGGTTACACTAATTAATAAAAACCAGTCATACCAAATCATAAGTCATGCATTGTGATTAGTTATACCAAGATACATAACCAAGGTTAAGATCGGTTCTACCATCTCACACATATTGGTCATCCAAAGATTTGCAATGAATAGCCGAACCAATAAGCCTAATGATTTCCCTTTCGATTCACGAAACAAGTTCATGAATGTACTTCCTTTAAATGAATGCAAAACATTTTTTCCTAGGATAAAATATTCACCATAACTCATTCACATAATCGTAACACTATATATAAGATTATGTCGATGTCATATCTATGAAGTTCAAAAGATAAGCGTTATACTTCGTAGTCTAATTACCTAATACTATGATCATACAGTTATGACCATGTCACATCACTAGAGTATTATACAATATGTATATACAGCTTCGAAATTATGTTTTCAATATAGCACGACTTGAAAGATACGTTAGGAATGAAACAGTTCAAGTCAATATTACTAACCTCAAGTGGAAGGATGATGTCGTTGTTGTAGTTCGCTACTTCTTCACATTCTTCAGGTCTTCGGAGTAATACTTGTATGTCTCAACATTCATATACTTTCTAGTCTAACCTAAACAAAGTTGACTCTAGTATATAATCAAGCGACTTTATATGAGTTTTGACACACTAAAATATGACAACCAAACTTGACATACCAATGCTTGGTTAGTTCAACCGAGCTATGCTCTAACAATCTCCCCCTTTGTCAATTTTAGTGACAAAAATCTTATTACATATGGATAATCAAATTACAAAACAATTCATTTTACATACGCTTGATTCCAAGTTTCAACAGCACAATAACGTGCATATATTCAATCAATAAATGTTGATGTTGACATTTGAATAACAAAAACTTTTACTCCCCCTAAAGGTAAGCTAGGTAAATATTCAATCTGAACATCTTTGTTATTCCCCTTTTTGTATTCAAAATACTACAACAGCAATATGATATGTTTCTCATCCTTAGTCGATGTTTTACTCTTTCGTTAGATATAACGTTTAAGCACAATTATCCTTTCCTTAGTGATTGCAAATCACTTGTTTAATCCATATATTTATCCCCCTTTTTTTCACAAAATGACAAAGGTTCAAGCAAATAAAGGACAAACCGAAAGGATCTTACAAATTTAAAAGACTTGTAAACAATCTATAAGAGTTAAGCACGAAGGTTTCACATACCACTTTAGATAACCAATATTAAAACCGAAACTACAAGTAATTTAGTTTTAATATGTTATCAAGGAAACAATTGCCTGAAGCAATTTTCCCTAATAGTTTAACAATTCGACTAAGAAACTTAATTCCCTTGTTAAACCGATTGCGTATGTGCAATTGCTTATTTCGATAAGACCAAAATAAAGATCAGAATTAACTTTATTTCTCTCATCAGGCTCTGATTATTCAGACAATAACTTAGACCTTTCTCTTTAGACAAGACAAACACTAGTTTAATTAACTAGTTTTTCTTGTCAGGGCATTCGATTAGACTTGAATAACCGAATCTTCCAATTTGATAAGTCTAACTAAGATCAGAATTAACTTAGTTTCTCTTATCCGGAATCGATTTGGACTAAACAAATGATCCTGTATTTCGTTAAGCCATAAACAATACATACAAACCAAAATAAATTGACTTGCACAATTATTTTCTTAACCGGAAGCAATTGAAACAAACATAGACGTTATAGCACCGCAATTGCACCGAATTTCGTTAAGCAAAAACACTTGATACCCAACAATAAAGAAGATACCAAACAATAAGCCAAATAAATTGACACAGTTTTTCTTAACCGGAAACAATTGAATCATACACACACATCCATACATAATATAATAGAACATATCAATTGTACCGAAATTTTGTTAAGCAAAAGCAAAATATATGCAATATAAACAGGCTTTTCTTAAACAGGAAAACGATTAACTAACAAATTCGTTACCTCAGATTCTGCATCCTCTTCTCCCTAGAAAGATATATCATTAGCGCAAGTTCAAGTTAGAACTCTCCCCCATTGTGTTGTCATCCTCTCGCAAGAACAAAAGAACAACAACAAAAACAAAAACAACTTTTACCAGAGAAAGGTTGAATCGGTTTTAACTAATGCGTGCAATAGCAAAAGTTGAAAACCCGAAACACATATGTTATGCTAAACACAACTCATGTAAACATAAATTGATTCAACATATTGTGACTTTTCACATATGAGTTTAAATCGGAACACCTTATGATCCTTTGATAAATCCTACAAACATGGACTAGAACTTAATCCCGCTAAATCAAAAAGCCACACAAACCATAAGAGTCATATCATATGAGATCGAATATTAAGGTTGATGAAAACCGAAATCAGACATCCTATAAACCGAATACACATAGCAAAAATATAAACATTCATTCACAGGGTATGCAATCAGTAACTATTGTTAGAGCACTGCTCGGTCGAACTCGCAAGCGTTGCTATCTCAAGCTTGTTTGTCAATGTTAGTGATCAAAACTATAAGTCTTGATTTCTAGTCTACTTATAGTGATGTCTCGGACTAGGATAGATTGTGTAGTTGAGCATTAGACTTCACGCCGTTCATCAATTGAAGACGAAGAACTACTAAAGCTTGTGGAACTTCATCAACAAAAGGTATGTGGAGACTGAAACTCATCTATCACTTGGAAAGTCTATTTCTACTCTATCTCCTATATTGAGACAAAAGTCGTATTACGATAGTTTTCGATTATACACATTTGAGATTTCGAGCTGAGATTTACTCGCTTACATATTTCTCGAAATATGTGTTGGTAAGCTTTCGCTTCAACCAAGTTCATCTTATATTCTTGACGAAAGTCAAAAGATGATCATGTGAAAATCGCCGAGTAACATCTTACATAGTTTGTGTGATACAATCATTTGGTGTAGACTTGGAATGTTTCGTTATGATTATTTCAATAACTTGAAAATCGCTTTGATGCTAATAGTGTGTGAAAACGGCTATCGTCATCTTCTAAGAAAGTTTCAATGATTGAAATAGAGTTTAGAACTATTGGATTATGAACATAGTATGCATTCTTGCATGTATGTGATCCATGACCGGAACTATAGTATGCATACCCGTATGCATCCTTGTAGTTGTGAAATTCCGTGTACCAAGTACACATACCGGTACGCATACTTGCGTAAGGTGTAGGTGCGGGAATTTCTGATGGGTTTTGGAAGTGTACTAAGGTATGCGTACCCGTTCGCATACAGGCGAACCCAAACTCAGACCGGCTACTTAAGTATGTGTACCCGTTTGCATACTTCAGTAACTAAAGTTATAAAATCGGTATGTTCATGAACTAATACATTTATATATTAAGGAATGGATTCTTTGCAAACCGTGGCTATAATGTTCATGAATTGATTCGAGTGAATCAAACCGATTTTGTTTCAATTGTTTTCTTTTATACTTCTATGAGAATATAGCAATTGAACAACTCTTTAACTAGTTTCATTTGAGTCATTTGAACTAGTTATGGTTAAGATGAATAAGGTAGATATGAGAGTGTTCATATAGCTAACCTCGGTTAACTACTGTTGAGCCAACATGGTGTACACGTTTAGGTACGGTTACTTAAACCTAAATGAAGGTACATTTCATTTGTGTACAACAAGCTAAGTTCGATCTAACAGTTGAAAGATATTAGCTTGAATCTAATCAGGTTTTCATCTAACGGTGAATATTGAATGCTTTGTTACCAAGGTAACTTAGATTGCAAACTCTGATTCGAAAACTATATAAAGGAGAACTCTAGCAACTGGGAAACCTAATCCCCACACCTCCTGTATGATACTAGTTGTATAATTTAGAGTCGATTCTCCTTTAACCTTAGGTTTTTCACGAAACCCTGTAGGTTAACAACTTAAAGACTTCATTGGGATTGTTAAGCCATACCCAAATATTTTCTCTGTAGTTGCGTGTTCTGATCTTACTTCTTCTATCGTGTTTGAGTATTATCTTTGCTAAGATTTGCTTGAGATTTATCTCTGATAGGTAAGATTAAAAATAGTCACAAACATCTTCGTCTCATCGTTTGTGATTCCACAATATCTTGTTTCGCTACCATACGATTAAGATTATTGTGAGGTGATTGATAATACTAGGCCGTTCTTCGGAAATATAAGTCCGGTTTATCAATTGGTTATTGTGCACCTTGATTTATCAAAAGACAGAACAAAACTCATAGGTATTTCTGTGCGAGACAGATTTATCTATTCCAATAGAATTTTCTGTGTGAGACGGATTCGTTTATCAAGTCTTCGACTTTGGGTCGTAGCAACTCTTAATTGTGAGTGAGATCAACTAAGGGAATCAAGTGCGTAGAATCCTACTGGGGTTCAGAGACGTAAGGAGCGCAACTGTACCTTGATCAGTGTGAGATTGATTAGGGATCAACTACATTCCAATCCGAAGTTAATTGGTAGTAGGCTAGTGTCTATAGCGGCTTAATACATTATGGTGTTCAAAGCTAGACTAGGTCCCGAGGTTTTTATGCATTTGCGGTTTCCTCGTTAACAAAACTTCTGGTGTCTGTGTTATTTCTTTTCCGCATTATATTTTGTTATATAATAGAAATATCACAGGTTGTGCGTTGTATCGATCAATTGGTAAATCCAACCTTTGGTTGTTGATTGAAATTGATTGATCCTTTAACATTGGTCTTTGGTACCATTCAAGTTATTTCTCTTATATTCAATGGGGCTCGCAAATTCCTATTTGCTGATTGCGGATTGAATTAAGAGATAGAGATATTAAACTCTTTGATATACTTTTCTATAGATTGAGTCTAACTTTCTAGTTGATTATCTTGAAAGTATATTCGAGTTTGTCTATTCAGATTTCCGAACGAAATATTGGGTGTGGTTGTTGTACCCCCGCTTTTTCAACTATCATAATTAAAATTATAAAGTAATAATTTTATTCATAAATAATGATAGTTTTATTCAAACTAGACCTTATACAATAATTGAAGTAGATCAAAACATTGATGTCTATTTTCTGGATTAAATATTACAACATATAACTTAATCCTTAGAAGTGCTCTGATTATTCACTGAGGTTTCTTCAGTGTTCAAGTTCTTGAGTATTCTCTTTTATTTCAAATGATTGAGTCTCCTCTTCAAAGGATTCACCTCCACAATCAACTTCAAAAGATTTGACTCGAGCCACTCCTCATTCTTTACAGAAGCTTCCAATTGTTCATGAGCAATTTCAAAATCTTGCATTAGCAAAAGCATGAGCTCAAAAGATATTTGATTCCTCTTATGTTCCTTTGAGAAGTAGCACTTAATCTCAGCAGGAAGACAAGTTTCAAGCTTCTGTAATTGAGAATCAATATCAATAGTATTTTCACCCATCTTGAACCGCAGACTAATAGTGGAGGAAAGAGTCGGTTCTTAAGATGTTTTATATATCAAAAAAAAAAACTTGGTTTCCAAGTTTTAAAACACCTAACAAGGTATTTTTATTTGATTAAAATAGTCGTGAAAATATACAAATTCAGAAATAAAATCAAGAAGGATTTTCCGAAATATTATTTGCAAGAGAGTCCGAATATATCTTGTACAATTTTATCATGAACTTTCCTAAGATCGAAAGTATTCTTCTAAATAGAAAAAGGATTCCAAATTTAGAAAAATACTCAAGTGGTTCATGAAACAGATAGATCTAGTATAATTTTTATACTTTTCATATGTTCCCTAGTGCTCTTTTAAGAACTTCCCATTTATTAATACTGAGCACAAATGTTTTAGGAAGTTCTGATCAACAAGCTTAGTTGTTGAATTGAGCTCTCAATGGCTCAAGGAAAAAGAATGCATCTTTATGTTTTCGGACATCTTCTTTTCTGTAACAATTCCAAGAATAGGTTTCACACATCTTTGAGTCACGACCTGAATTACCTGATTCAACAGATAGATCTATTCGAGTATGAACAGGATTGTAAGTGTGACTAGAAACCTTTTGAGTCAAGAGTTGAGCAGAACTCTTATATCGACCTAGATATTCCTTGAAATATGACAACATATTTTGATGAGATTGTTTCCTTGATTCTGATTTGAACAGAAGATCACAAAAAAAAAATAGCATGATCTGAAATCATTTGTTTGTGTGCTTTTAAGCTGATCTTTGTTACCTTCATAGAGATAATCCTTGTCACAATAAATGACAGCTTTTCTTGACCGGATATTAGTCACATGATTATTCTTTGAAACACATCTCTTTTGATTCTTGCAAGTGGTTAAACTATTAGAATCCAGATGTTGTTTTTTAGTTAAGAGATTCTGAGAGATAAATCACATATCCTTGTCTTAACTAATAAATCTTTTCTGACTTTAGGATCATCATCAGAATTTTGTGATTCAGTTTCAAAAGAAAACGGAACTGTATTTTCATTGTGACATAGACTATATGCGATTATCATCATGTCAGGAGGTTCATCAATTTCAAGATTTTCTTGAGACACAGCTTCTTCATGGGACCTGGTTTTTATCAAAGAATCTTTGATAATCCTTTCGACAGATGGATAATATATATTATCTGTTAGATTATATTTTTCAGCAAGCTTTATGAAAATTTAATCTCATCACTCTCATTTGAATCTGACCTGTGTGTCACAGATGTTTGTTTTCTTATTAACACATCGGGGTTAATATTTCCTGAGTTGTGTTCAACTAGTGAACTAACAGTATTGAGCTGTTTATCAGGATCTGAAAACAAAGTGACTTTCTGAAGTATATCATCTTCTTGCTCTACGTTAACTGAATCAGCCATCGGATTCAATTCTTATAGGTTGGATCGCACCAAACACAGATTGTAAGATCTTTTCGTGTTTTCCTGCTCTGATACCAATTGAAAAGACGAGGGTACCCAAATACACCATAATCTTTTTGTTTCAACCTATAAGTCCTCTTACCGACTGTGATCGTCTATGGACAAAGTCGAGACAATACAAAAACTTCGGTATTCACATTTTGTGTGATTATCTATGGATACGAGATCGAGACAATACGACTACCAAAGTGTGATACTTGATAATAGGTTCGGACTTAACCAAACTCTATAGGATCACTATCAAGTATATCGGAGTTAACATAAAGTGTAATTTACTTTAAATTATATAAACAAATATAATTGCGGAAAACAAAAGTAAATCACACAACAAGATTTTGTTAACGAGGAAAACTGCAAGTGCAGAAAAACCTCGGGACCTGATCAAGAATTGAATACTCTCATAATTAAGCCGATATACAAAATCTACACCAACTTCGTATAGTTGAGACCAAGTAACTACCCCTAGTTCACTTAGTTTCCTCAGTATCCCCGCGCTTCTGACTTCGAAGGTCACGCACTGGTACAATTCCTTTGGATCGTATTCCAAATAGCAAAGGAACAACGAATCTGTTTGGTAACAACTATATTGATTCTTTCCAAGATAAAGATATCTCAGGTCATACGCAAAGGCTCTTCCGTTTAATCTAATAAACTCATTTTCCTGGTTAGATCAATTTATCCAATAACTACCAAAGCAGTTAAGTTTAGATTCACAATCAATAAGTATAGATCTCAACGAGAAACTTTAAAGTGATGTCGATCTCACGCAACTAATCGATCGAATAAATCCAATTCTAGTTGGATCCCAGCCGATTAAGGTTTGTGCACACACAAAGATATGAGAACTAATAAGAAATCTTCTTCGTCTTCAAATCTTATTTAATCTTCAATTATAACTTGCACAACATCACTTGAATCTCTTGTGATCAATCACACACAGAACAGAGTTTGTTAACAATGCATTATCACAAGATGTCTTTAGATCTAACAACAGTTCTAAGGATCCCGTCGATAGTTCGATCTAGTTTGAGTGAATCTTATATCAGAAGAGAAGATTCTAAAGATTAAAAAAACTAGGTGCAATCAAAGTCTCAACAACCGTTAGTCAATCAAATCAATCAAAAACTAATAACATTGAAATGATCTAGTTTCCCATAAACAGTACTCGTAGAGCTTCTTGATCCCACAGAAGTCTTTAAACGAGCGGTCGTAAGAGATTTCACCTAATTAGGATACTTTCCTCTCAGAATAGACGGCTCCACCAGAAACAACAAGAAATGAAGTTTGCCTGGCTCTTAGGATGGTTTGATACAAATGAAAACTTAAGTATTTATAGACCAAGGATGTTTGGACATCAAAGAATTTCCAAAACCGAAAATATTCTCAAGATTTGCAATGAATGGAAAAATTCGGTTTTCTTAATTCCAATAAATGTTTGTCAAATATTTCTGAAATCTCTCAATAGAAAATTTCTAATTAGTAAATGGACATTACTAATTTTTATTCTCAAGAGATATGCATTTAATTGCTGGTAATTAAAGCATATAAAACCAAAAACCTTAATTAAAAGATTCCCAATTTATTTCCGTACGGGATCTCCTTGAGTACTAAGGAATATCTTTGAACAATAAATGATAAGAGTTACTGTACCTGTTCAAAGTATGTTGACATCTTTTCACTGTAAATCCTTAATCATATTTACATGGATTTACATTCTTGGGATCGGTTATACCACACTTCCAAACAAGTTTAGAATTGGTTGACATGTATTCCAAGACAACTATGTGATTGATCAAATATCGAATCACATACATAGGTTCAATCGGTTCTACCAATCACTAGGATCGGTTATACCTCAATATGAAAGTACTTGTGATCGGTCACATAAGTTACCAGGACCGTTTACATCAGTTACCAGGATCGGTTCCATATTCCCATGGTATTGCTTGTGATCGGTCACACCAGTTACCAGGACCGGTTACCAATTACAAGGATCGATTACACAACACTCTGTGATCGGTCACACCAATTACTAGGATCGGTTACGCCAATTACTAGGATCGGTCCACCAATTACAAACATCGATCATACCATCTCATGGTGACCACTTAGGATCGGTTACACTAATTAATAAAAAAAAGTCATACCAAATCATAAGTCAGGCATTGTGATTAGTTACACCAAGATACATAACCAAGGTTAATACTGGTTCTACCATCTCACACATATTGGTCATCCAAAGATTTGCAATGAATAGCCGAACCAATAAGCCAAATGATTTCCCTTTGGATTCACGAAACAAGTTCATGAATGTACTTCCTTTAAACGAATGTAAAACATTGTTTCCTAGGATGAAATCTTCACCATAACCCATTCACAACAATATATACGAGATTATATCGATGTCATATCTACGAAGTTCAAAAGATAAGTGTTATACTTCGTAGTCTAATTCCCTAATACTATGATCATACAATTATGACCATGTCACATCATTAGAGTAATATACAATATGTACAATATATACAGCTTCGCAGTTATGTTTTCAATATAGCACGACTTGAAAGATACGCTAGGAATGAAAAAGTTCAAGTCAATATTACTAACCTCAAGTGGAAGGATGATGTCGTCGTTGTAGTTCGCTACTTCTTCACATTCTTCAGGTCTTCGGAGTAATACTTGTATGTCTCTATATTCCTAGACTTTCTAGTCTAACCTAAACGAAGTTGACACTAGTATATAATCAAGCGACTTTATATGAGTTTTGACACACTAAAATATGACAACCAAACTTGACATACCAACGCCTGGTGAGTTCAACCTAGCTATGCTCTAATAATTTCGACTAAATAGTTATAGCTTAAATCAAATTCCAGATCGAATCAAAGAATACGGTATATATTCTTTCCACATTCACATGAGTGCATCTATGTTTCTGCTTTACGAATATGACATTTTTTGGGCATTTCTAATAATATCAAGTCTTATTCCTATTTTGACTTTTTTCATTTCCGAGGTTTTTGCTCCGACTCGCGAAGGATCGGAGAAACTTTCTAGTTATGAATCAGGCATAGACCAATGGGAGACACTTGGTTACAATTCTGAATTCGTTATTATATGTTTGCTCTGGTTTTTGTTGTTTTTGATGTTAAAACGGTTTTTATTTACCCATGGGCGATGAGTTTCGATGTATTGGGTGTATCCATTTTTATAGAAGCTTTAATTTTCGTGCTTATCCTAATTGTTGGTTTAGTTTATGCATGGCGAAAAGGAGCATTGGAATGGTCTTAGCTCCTGAATAGTAAGACAATAAAAAGAAAAAAGAAAAAAAATGACATTGAGACAGTTATGAATTCCATTGAGTTTCCGGTACTTGATCAAATAACCCAAAATTCAGTTATTTCAACTACATAAAATGATCTTTCAAATTGGTCAAGACTCTCCAGTTTATGGCCGCTTCTGTATGGTACCAGTTGTTGCTTTGTTGAATTTGCTTCATTAATAGGCTCGCGCTTCGACTTTGATCGTTATGGATTGGTACCAAGATCGAGTCCTAGGCAAGCGGACTTAATTTTAAAAGTCGGCACAGTAACAATGGAAATGGCTCCCTCTTTAGTAAGATTATATGAGCAAATGCCTGAACCAAAATATGTCATTGCTATGGGAGCCTGCACTATTATAGGAAGGATGTTCAGTACTGATTCTTATAGTACTTTTCGAGGAATTGATAAGCTAATTCCTGTGGATGTTTATTTGTCGGGTTGCCCGCCTAAACCGGAGGCAGTTATCGATGCTATAACAAAACTTCGTAAGAAGGTATCTTGAGAAATCTACGAAGATAGATTTGGGTCTCAACAGAATAATCGATGTTTTACTACCACTCACAAGTTTTATGTTGGACGCAGCACGCATACTGGAAACTATGATCAAGGATTACTCTATTAATCGCGATCTACTTCAGAGATACCTTATGAAACATTTTTGAAATACCAAAGTTCAGTATCTTCCCACGAATTAGTGAATTAGGAAGGCTTCTTTTCTTTTGTGCAGAAGAATAGAAATGCCCTTCCATTTTCAAAAATTCCGTCGTAAACGTGAACTACTTATACAAATGAAAATCCGAGAGAGATTAAAAAAAATGCAGGGTCATTTGTCTGCTTGGCTAGTCAAGCATGGGTTAGTTCATAGATCTTTAGGCTTCGATTACCAAGGAGTCGAAACTTTACAAATAAAGCTCGAGGATTGGCATTCCGTTGTTGTCATATCATATGTATATGGTTACAATTATCTATGCTCTCAGTGTGCCTATGATGTAGCACCAGGCGGACTCTTTGCTAGTGTGTATCATCTTATGAGAATAGAGTATGGTGTGGATCAGCCAGAGGAGGTATGCATAAAAGTATTTGCTTTAAAGATAAATCCCAGAATTTCGTTTGTTTTTTGGATTTGGAAAAGTACGGATTTCCAAGAACGGGAATCTTATGATATGTTGGGAATCTCTTATGATAATCATCCATGCTTGAAACGTATTTTGATGCCTGAAAGTTGGATAGGATGGCCCTTACGTAAAGATTATATTGCTCAAAAATTCTATGAAATACAAGATGCTCATTGAATGGTAAGAACCTAATTTTATTTTTACGCCGCGAGATATCCAAGAATATTTTTTACAGTCTCTTCTAGAGTAATCGAACTCTTTTTCCTACATAAGGATATGGATGCGCAAAAAAATGGGTCCTCGTTGAGATTCCCAAATTTGGAAGATATTCTATTTATTTCGGGCGAGCTGGGCTAATAAGATGAATAAAATGAGTTCTGTACCATGAACTTTGTACCGCGCACATCACTTAGATAGGCTCTCGAAAGTCACATAGGGGGAATAACGAAATGGAATATGAAGAAAAAACGAAGAAATAAAAGAGGATAGGATTCCACTTGTACTGGATCTTAATTTTACATTGTCTAGTCGGATCTTTCCATACCCCTCGAGACTATATATAGTCTTGGGTTTTTAGAAGAAACTAATTTCATATTGTAATTCTTTTTTTCACTATTAGAATGTTAGGAGGAACCCGCCATGCCATATAATAAAAAAAAAAGAACCACGAGATCCATATAATAAAGGACCACTTCTTATCTTAAGCCTAATTTCTTACTCAACCTGTATTTTTTCTTTTCCCTTATTCTTTTCCTTTTTTTATACATACTTTAAGGAAAAGGTATGATTTTCTCTCTCTAGACATTCGGACGATAGCATGTATGTATGCTGATTCATATCGAATTTGTATGAGTATCTATTATTAACCCGTGGTTAATAATGGATGCTTAATGGCAGGAACTTAATAATAGATACCCAATGTTAGGAACCAGATTTGAACTGTTGACACGGGGATTTTCAGTCCTCTGCTCTACCAACTAAGCTATCCCAACCCTTCTTGAGGCACCATCCCCATCCTACTAGAGGGCTTGGGTATATGTCAATTCAAGAGAATAAAAAAGCATCACGAAATCTTACCCAGACCCTGGAATTTATGGAATCTTCAAAAAAGAAAACTTTTAAAGTTGAAAATAATGATGTGAATTGTGAATGATTCAAACAGGGATTCCTTGATCATAGAGTTTCCTTTGTACATATATACCACAAGACTTTTGATACGAGAGAGGCTTTTCTGCTCCAATCCTTTTGTGAAATAATATAGTGAATGAGAAATATAGCTAATTTCGAGCGCTGCTGAAAAGAAAAAAACAGTAGAAGTATAAATAAACAGTTAGGGAGTAAAACGGGCCTTTTTGTGGGGATGTATGGACTAGAACCCTAACGATTTATAAAGTCGACGGATTTTCTTCTTACTATAAATTTCATTGTTATTTGTATTGATATTGACATGTAGAACGGGACTCTATCTTTATTCTTGTCTGATTAATCAGTTCGTCAAAAGATATATCAGACTATGGAGTGAATGGTTTTATTACTAAATATTCGATTCTTCCTTCAACTTGGAATAGATTCAAAAAAAATATTCCTTTTTTTATGTAAAAAAAAAATTAGGGCGACATTAATAGAATCTTTGATATTTCAATACGTATACGTACGTATCGTAGGTTTATCCCTCATTCTTTATGGAGTTTAAATTCAAATTGAATAGAAAGAGTAATCTACCAACGCAGTCAACTCTATTCATTAGAACAGCTTCCATTGAGTCTCTGCACCTATCCTTTTTTCATTTTCGCTTTCAGAAATCCCTTTATTTATTTTTTATGAAAACTGGATTTGGTTCAGGATTGCCCATTTTTAGTTCCAGGGTTTCTCTGAATTCGAAAGTTATCACTTAGTAGGTTTTCATACCAAGGCTCAATTTAATCAAGTCTGTAGCGTCTACCGATTTCGTCATATTCCCTTTTTAGTTTGAGCCGAAGATCTCGCCGGGATGCCATCCCCTTCTTTTTTTCGTTTATGCTGGAACCGTTAACCGTTGAATTCATTAGATATATCTTATCTATCTAAAAAGTTTATCTCTTTACTCCTCTTTGATTTCTTTGATTTCTTTCTTATTTACCCTTTTTTTTATATTGAATGAAGGACCTACATTTGGTTTAATCAGAAATGATTTTATCATTGATGTATCCGCAATTCAATATGGATGGATATATACCACATATATATTCCTCCCTTCCTCTCACTCTTCCCACCCGATTTGAAATACTTGAACGTTTGATTCTCTTTTAGAATGCCATATTTTTTTCTTAATTTCTAATAATTTAGAATTAAGATATTGAAAATATAAAAGAGAATCATGGAAAAGAAAAAATGTAGAATTTCTTCCCATTGAAAATTTTGATATCATATATCACTCTATTTATCATTATATTAATTTGTATGTTATATTATATTGTTATAGAATACCATTCTGTTCGGTATTCATTTTTTCTCTATTCATATTCATTATCTATTTTGAATAGCTAAGCGCTAAGTAGTTGACTGAATATCTATGCACAACACAATTTCTGTTATGTGAGCCCGCTTAGCTCAGAGGTTAGAGCATCGCATTTGTAATGCGATGGTCATCGGTTCGATACTGATAGCCGGCTTTTCTCTATTTTTTCTATTTTATACCTTATTACATGATTAATAATGTCTCCTTGGGAATATAGAAAAGACTTCTTTCCTTTTCTCAAAAATAGCGGATCTATTATGTCATAAGAACTTCAATTATGAATAAAAAACAGATTCGAGCGGTTGGTTAGATCTCTACAGAACAAATTAGGACAAAGTCTCCTTACCTTTCTATATATACAAAAGATTCTGAATATTGATACAATTCATCTCATTCTTTTTTGTAGTATTGTACTTAACTTCAGTTTTTTTTTTTTGTTTATCGTTTAGTTCAGTCTTAATTTAGGTTTATTCTGTAAATAAAAAAAGGAGTTTTTATGTCTCGTTACCGAGGGCCTCGTTTCAAAAAAAATATGTTGTCTGGGGGCTTTATCGGGACTAACTAGTAAAAGGCCTAACGCCGAAAATGATCTTAGAAATCAATCGCGTTCTGGGGAAAAATCTCAATATCGTATTCGTCTAGAAGAAAAAAAAAATTGTGGTTTCATTATGGTCTGACAGAGCGACAATTACTTAAATATGTTTGTATCGCCGGAAAACCAAAGGGTTAACTGGTCAGGTTTTACTACAATTACTTGAATGTGTTTGGATAACATACTTTTTCGATTGGGTATGGCTTCGACCATTCCTGGAGCTCGCAATTAGTTAACCATGGACATATTTTAGTTAATCGCCATATAGTAGATATACCAAGTTATCACTGCAAACCCCGATATATTATTACGACGAGGAATGAACAAAAATCCAAAGCTCTGATTCAAAATTATCTTGATTCATCCTCCCATGAAGAATTGCAAAAACATTGGACTCTTCATTCATCCCAATATAAAGGGTTAGTCAATCAAATAATAGATAGTAAGTGGGTCGGCTTGAAAATAAATGACTTGCTAGTCGTAGAATATTATTCCCATCAGACTTGATCCTAACTCAAATAGCAAGGAAAGGATTTGGAGAATTTTCCCCCCTTTTCGCCGAAGTAAATTGACCAAAGGTAAGGGGTGTGATCCGGATATTTTTCCCATTTCATGTATCATAAATGGATCCGCAGGGATATTTTTATATCTTGGATACCCTTTATCAGTATTTTTCGTACCACCCCAATTAGGAATAGAGAATTCATTTCAAAGAAAGGTCTACCTCTTGGAATAATCATATTCCTTGTTGTTGTTTTTTTTTTGATCCATTGCGGTCAATAACTCTCTTGAATTAGGCAAAGGTAAGGAAAGAGGGGGATTCGAACCCTCGGTAAAAAAAGCCTACATAGCAGTTCCAATGCTACGCCTTCAACCACTCGGCCATCTCTCCTGCGAAATTTTATGATCCTAGAAATCGGGTGAATATCAAGCCATTCATATTTATTTTTGCAGTATAGGTACGACCAACCGATTATAATAATTTGAAATATGAAAACGGGTGGGATGGTATTTTGATCATAGAATGATTATTCTATTCTTTTTCCTTCTTTGAATCATAATCCAATAAAAAAAACTTCTCGAGTTATCATAATATGTATGAAATATTAATTTCATGTTTAGAAAGAGCCTTTTTTTATGGTATTTCGTCTTGTACAATTCCTTTGTTTGTGGGATTCTTTTCCCATGAGGGGTAATGAGAAGAATTATAGAATGGATTGTGAACTATGCCTAGATCACGGATAAATGGAAATTTTATTGATAAGACCTCTTCAATTGTGGCCAATATCTTCCGTAGAAAAATAGGCATTTACCTATTATAGAGATGGTGTGATTTGATTCTATTTAGTATTCTCCGTCTTACGAGTAAAGGCACGCAAGGTTGGATTCGGTATAAAACGAAACGCGTTTATTGAAATAAAACTTAAAAAAATCTACGCTTCTTGAAGGTGAAGTTTGGAAATAGAACAATTCCTTCTATTGTGTATCCCCGGTTGATGCAGCCTTAGATGCTTCCATTTTCAAATCTAGTATTAAATGAAAGGTTACACCTATAGGTTCTTTCTGTATTAGAGGTCAATCATACTCCATCAGTACCAACCAATAGGTGGCATAGGATAAGAAGCACTACACCTAGGAATCAACAAAAAAAACTTTGTTATAAATTATCCCTTTCCTTATCGGGATCGGAAATAACAAGAATGGTTGGGACAATAAACATTCATCTCGTTTGTACTTTGGATAACTATATAACCATTAAAGACTGTTGAAGTGACTAATTCCTAGAAATAGGGGGAGTTGAGGACAAAGAAACTGTTGGAGTCACCTTTTCTATCTAGGAACAACACGATTAGTGTTAAAAAAAGACCTCTTGCAGGAAGGATGACTAGAGATTTCTTGTAGAAACACTAGTCTCTGTCAGTTCATAATGAGAATATTTCGATATTCTTTTGGTTCCATGGATTATTATCATTCATTATGCACATAAGGGAGGAGCCGTATGAGATGAAAATCTCACGTACGGTTCTGAAACGGGGATTCTTTGAATAGAACGAACGACTGCAACGGATGTCAGCTCAATCCAAAGGAAATTATGCGGAAGCTTTACAAAATTATTATGAAGCTATGAGACTAGAAATTGACCCCTATGATCGAAGTTATATACTGTATAACACAGGCCTTATCCACACAAGTAACGGAAAACATACAAAAGCTTTGGAAATTACATTGCCACAAATTTTAGGAATTGCGCATGCAAAAGTTACTACCACTTACCAGGAGTGTAATGCAAACTTTATGAGTCTAAAAGCATCTCCAATGCTAAGGGTGAAGAACATCATATGTGGGGGTCTTATCAATACTTTTTTATTGGGTGTCCTTCCTATGTGGCTAAAAACAAATAAAAGTTGGACATTTTACCTCAAGTTTCTCCAATGCTAAAATCTTCCTACCCTAAAATCAATTTTGGAATAAGCTTTATAATGAAGGCATAATTGGGGGATACCTCCACAAATTGGGGGATACTAAAAAAAAACCCATTATGAAGTAATTGAAATACCCCTTATCCAAGTGTGTTTAGGGAATACTTCAAATAATATATTTTGATTAGATGAAAAAGAAGAAGGATTCTGTAAGATTTGTATGATATGAGAAGGTACTTAAATTGATTTTAATGACTCCTAATTGCAACCTTTTTTAGACAATCAAACTTTCATCTATGAAAAAACCCCAAACCAAATCCCAATTCAAACACTAAGTCGGTAAAGTTTTGCATTTACAGAGCCACTTTCGGCATTGTATTCATCTGAAAAAACAATACCGAAAGTACTTTCGATATTGTATTCATCCGACAAAACGATACCGAAAGTTAAACTGCTACTGAAATTCAAATTCGATTTTTTTTATTTAAATACAATTTAGACTTTTTTTTTATAACCTAGATGGTTTTGATTCAAATCATTTTGATATCATAATGATTTTTTTGATAACCTAAATCAAAAATCATTCATAATGATTTGTGTGATTTTTTTGATGGAGAAGAAAAGTGAAGGGGGATACTAAAAAAATAGGTTTTCAGTTTTTCTTTTTTCTATTTATTTGGGTAAGGCTAATATGGTTATTTCACACCTAAAAAAAATGACCCCTTAACCAAAATACAACCTCATTTAACTTTGAGTATCCCCCAATTTGTGGAGGTATCCCCCAATTGCGCCTTCTTTATAAGAGGTCATAATTATGAGGAAAAAAATATCTTTTAAATTATCACTCAATAACGATATTTTCTATTTAAGAAAATAAATTTTGGAATAAACAATTGATGATGTGTCAAGAGAGTGAAGATATGACTTTCTCCTTTACCCCTTCTTATGAGATGGCATCTGATAGACGCATTTATGTGTCTATTTTCATCTGTATATTTTTAGTATCCATTTTTGTACTAATTTTGGTATTCTATCCCTTTGTAGGTGTTTTTGGAGAAATAGGCTTTTGCGGCAAAATTGGCTCGAAAAGTTGTTAAAGGCTCCTGGGAGGACACTTGCTATTCTGACTCTCATTTTGGATAAGGGGTAACCCATTTCCAAGCAGCTGCTAAGCACAGACCGGCACTGGATATGGGGAGGTCACATTTCTCAAATTTTCAAAACAAAAAAATTGGCGGGAAAATTTTCTACAGAAAACAGAATTTTCTGTTTGATTTTTGGACGATTTTTAAGGAGATTCAAGGGCTGATTTTCGTTGGGTTAACCCTGTTAAGGATAAACAAGTATGGTATGAGCTGTAGAATCGATTAAACAGGGATAGAAATCCGTGTTGGAGCAAAACAGGGAGAATTCACGATTTGAGTTGTTTTCGGTTTACAAAAGAATTTGTGAAGATTTTACGGCAAGATTGGAGTGTATGGAGTCCTTATTCAGTCCTGAGAGAGTTTAAGAGAGTTTGGAAACCAAGTTGACGCGTAAAAAAATGATTAAAAGCCCGTAACGTGCTGATAAGAAATAACGAGAATATTTGGATTAACTCAAGAGATTTTGGGGTTTGGTGGATATATATAGGTTGATTCGAGTCATATTGAGAGGCAACAAAGTTTAGGGGAAAGTTTAGAGCCTTAGAGAAGACATAAAAATCATTGGAAGAGAACGAATTTCTGCTGGTGCAGCTGTGGCCGGAGAAGACGAAGAACACGAAACAGCATTAAAAGAAAGTCGCAGAAACTGTGACCGTAGCTTTCAAACTCTATACCCTTTGTAACAATTTTTCCAACAGTTAGCTTCGGTTCGCAACAGTTTCGCTGTATGAATAGGTTCTGTAACAATTATATTTGTTACAGAATCCGCTGCTTAGCACTTTTCACTCTTTTAATCAACTTTTGAACACCAAATATGTATTTTGAGCAAGTGGTTAATATGAGGAGCTAAACCCCTTAGCCGAGGCGACGGAGGAAGCCATTGTTCCATGAAAAGTGGTATAGTTCTATTTTAATTATTTATTGCAATTATTTTACATGATTATTTGCATGGAACTTAAAAGAAAAATTGGTTTTTATTGAGTAGTTGTGAAGTGTTTTGATGGGACATGCTTAGTTTTAATACTTTTGATGTTTCATGCTTCGTGCTTACAATTATTACTTCAAAAATCTATTAAAGGCAAATATTAGAATCACTTTAAATAAGAATATTGCATGAATATTGATTAGAGTTTATCAATTAATTGGTCAATGGTGGAATCCAGAGTCTCGGTATTTTCTTATTATTGTCAAAACAATTTTATTTAATTTTCAAAAATCCTTCACAAGTTCGAGCAACGAACCTTTTTACCACTACAACTACAAAACACATCAGCATCTTTGTCTTGATTTTTCATTAACCTTGACCCTAGCATTGGAGATTAATTTTTGGTTAAAAAGGTGTTAACTCCTAGGTGTCATGTCTTTTTAAGACCTTCACCCCTAGCATTGGAGATGCTCTAAGTACTACCACGAAGAAAAGGAAAATCTCATCAATGCGAAAAAGGGAGTAAGTGGCGGGTTGTTTTTTATTGGACCCCCGCAGGATGTTCTCGAAGTATCAAGGGAAAAATACAGTTTAGTCCAAAAACGCGTTAAAAAGTACGGATTAGTCCATCCCGTGTTGACTAGGTACAACTTAGTCCAAAAATTATTTAAACTATGGAAAATACACATATAACCTTCCTAATTTACAATTTAGTCCAAATATTTACAATTTAGTCCAAAATGACTCATGATAATGTCGGCAATTTTAAATACTATAAAAATAATTAAAAAACAATTTATCTTTTGAACCGTTTGTCCAAAATTCGCAAAATTTATATATTCGGAAAGCTCTTTCCAAGAGCTACAAAAAGAGTACCCATATGACCATATAATTCTCATTTTTAAAAATTTTTTAATTTACGTTAGTGTACAACTATGTACACATATGCAAAAAAATCCAGAAAATCCAACATCCTTGGTAGCCAACAGACTTTAGTCTACACAGACTGACAAAACTATCAACCACGCCAAGCTCTAGTTGATTAATAGCGGATTTGCAGAGGTTGGTTTAGCAGTTAACCTGCATCAATGACAAAATGATAAAAACATAAGAATTCGCAGCTTGAAAAAGAACTGATCAACCTTTCACCAACAACCACATAAGAAACAAAGCAAAAAAAATGATTAAAGTTTACTGACTTAATCCCTTTGGGCCTAATTACACAAACTTAATATGGCTTCAAAACATCCCAGTACAGTGATTTACTAAACAACTGCAATTCTAGTACTTACACAGAATAGTCAATATATACATGAGACGGGACAATGTTGTACAACTATGTACACATCTACAAAAACCTAGAAAATCCAACATACATAACCATAGAACAGTCCAGTAATTTACTAAACAATTGCAATTCTAATGCTTACACAGAATAGTCAATATATACATGAGACGGGACAATGGTATACAACTATGTACACATTTACAAAAACCTAGAAAATCCAACATGCATACCCATAGAACAGTCCATATATCAACGACACGGGACAATGGTATATACAACAATGTACACATCTACAAAAACCTAGAAAATCCAACATCCATACCCATAGAACATGTCGTATATCCATGAGACGGGATAATGGTGTACAACTATGTACAAATCTACAAAAACCTAGAAAATACAATATCCATACCCATAAAACATGTCGTATATCCATGAGACCGGACAATGCTGTACACCTATGTACACATTTACAAATACCTAGAAAATACAATATCCATACCCTTAAAACAGGCCGTATAATGAGACATGATAATGGTGTAAAACTATGTACACATCTACCAAAACCTAGAAAATACAATATCCATACCCATAAAATAGGTCGTATATCAATGAAACATGATCATGGTGTATAATTATGTAAACATCTACAAAAACCTAAAAAATCAAGTACACCTTGTTTTGTCCCAACAAATTATCAGTCTTATACCTCCTCAATTAACATCTGACTTTCAAATGCTAGTATCATGTGCAACTTCTTCCAATTCAAATGGGATTAAATCTAATCAAGAGTATATTAGATAACAACTTCCAATTCAAATGTGATACCGTGTAATCTACGTATAACTAACTTCCAACTTTATATAGATGCAGATTCCTTTGACTTCGTTAGGATCTAGACTGTGCACATAATGCTACAACATTCCTTTCCTACTACTAAGTTTTCTAATATGCTGCTATTTCTGATTTCATTAACTTGATTATACAGTTACAATTATTTATCACTCTTTTGATAAATAATCAAAATATTTGCATACAACCAAAGATTAAAAAAAATACCAACCTTTCTTAACCAAAAGTGTCCCAAATCTGAGGTTTGCTTATTTTAACTTCAACTTCCAAACTCCTAGTTGCCCACGCAACAACAATGGTAGACTTGGTTTCGAGACTAAACTTATTCCTAGTCAAATCGAAAGAGCAAATTCGACTTACCAACACTTGAAATACAAATAACCATTCAAAGAAAGTTAAGATTATCTTCCTCACTGTACAACTCCCAGAAAAGCATATTATACCAAATTTTAGAACCCGAATTAACAATCAACAGGTGTAAAATTATATGAACATTAACGATCAACAGGTGTACAAGTACGTGCACATTAACGATCAACGGGTGTATAATTATGTACACATTAAGAATCAATATGTGTATAATTATGTACACATTAACAAATCAACATTAACTTCTTACATTCCATGTCTTTTGATTCTTGGTATCAAAATTGATGAGTTCATAACTATCCCATTCATTATGTCCGCACTGCAAAGAACTAGACTTACCAAAATCCAAGAGAAATCTTCATTGCATCTATATTGTTATCGAACCTCACTTTTGCTGCCGGCACTTACATATTCCAAGTATACAAAAATTGTGTGAGGGAATTCTCTGAAATAAAATCAAAAAGAGAGTATGTACCTCAACAGTTGATATGAGATCAACCATAACTGGACAAATATCAAGAAAATGGATGCTGATTCATGGAGGTCATAAAAAATGCACAGATCAATATATAGTATTACTCTGATGCTATACTGTATTTTCACAACCAGATGCATGAGGTGACAATGAAAAGATTACCATGCGATGCATGCCTAAGACAATATATCCAAGATCACAGCATGGGATATCATAAAACAACTAATT
The DNA here is from genome assembly GCA_023531105.1 of Papaver atlanticum. Taxonomy (NCBI): domain Eukaryota; kingdom Viridiplantae; phylum Streptophyta; class Magnoliopsida; order Ranunculales; family Papaveraceae; genus Papaver; species Papaver atlanticum. Next base: position 806,355 of record JAJJMB010005871.1, on the reverse strand, counting down.
ACAGATGCAAACAAGAAAGAAAGCACAACTATGATAATCCTTTCCCAGGAACATCACTTCTTTAGAGATTTAAATTAAATCTTAATCGCAAGGACTTGCTTCATGCTGACTTTTCTTGTTTGTTTCTTTAAATTATGCAAGGAGAATGACATATTATTCCTTGTTAGAGACTCATTTCAATTTCAAGAGATAAGTCTGAGTAATATGCAAACACCCTTTAGCCGGTGCATCAGGGTATAATACAGTTTCCCCACCATTAATAATCAACGTGTGTACAACTATGTACACGTGAAGAATTAATAGGTGTACAACTATGTACACGCTAAGAATCTACATGTGTACAACCATGTACACATTAATAATTCAAAAACAAATGTGTACGAAAAGAAGCTAGGCATGACAGTAACTAGCCTTTCATCTCCATCGACCGCTTGTTCCCCTTTGTCCACGTGATCATAACGGATACTAAGGACCGTACCAACTCAAAATTCACCTTAAATACCTGAGTTCATGTGCAAAATTGGACTTAATTAAATTGATCTTTCGCAAGTATTAGCAAACAATATGAACTCAAAACATATATGACAGAATATTGTTGTAACTGGTCGTAAAATAGGCTTACCTTGAAGATACAAGCTTGTGGTTTTACATTCCTCGGATCTCCATCCTTATCTATCACGTCAAATGTGATCATTATGAACTTTTGCTGTTGACTGCAGTGAGATCCCACTATCCACTTGAATACCATGCACTTGTTTACCATGAGCAGTAGGTAGCTAGTTAAAGGTCATCTCCATTCATTTCGATCTTTTATAGTTCCCTACTGTACGTAGCATCAGAATTAAATAGTTAAATAGTTCCCTATTGTACATAGCATCAGAACCAGTGGTTCATGTGATCTCCTAAGAATAACAAAAATTTGTCCTTCTCACTATGCCTACTCCAAGTTGCTACCTGTAAGCATTACCATTACTGTTTCCGATCGCAAGAACAACAAAATTAAAAAACCATGAAACAGATGATTCTTTTATACATGCTAAATATCAGTCCTTGTTGAAAAGAAAGATGCCAATTTGGGGCATATAATCTGTCAAAGACTGCTTCGTCTTCCGTAAAACAAAGATTAAATAAAAGCCTAGACTTTTAGATTAAAAAAAATATATCAAATCCACAAACAACCTGATGAGCACGCTTATAAACCACAATGTCATTCCATATGCAGCAAACATAAAGGTACGGAACGATGAAACAGCACAGATCTTCCTTGGTGATTGCGGCCCTTCAAAAACAAAATCTCTATAGATTGAGTAATAAAATAAATACAAAAAAAACAGCAACTGCCATTTTCTCACAAGTAAAATAACAGGTAAAGACTTCAAATTGGATATGACTTACCAACAAGAACAAAATCATCTTAGCACACTACAGACGGAAATCAATAAGAACAAATGAAAACATTAAAGGCAAATTATAAGCAAAAATACATATAGAGAGGAAGATAGATAGGACTTATGACTTACATCGTAAATCTTCCAAGCTTTACCGACACTAACAGTAACAAAAGCTTTAGTACCTAATCTTTTAACTGAAATGTGCACAAATTGGTAACAAAAGCATAAGCTTACGGAGTCTTTTTTTTACACGTGCACCAGTTTGTGCACCTAGGCATCTATGCAACATAAGCTTATTAAGTCAAATTTTTTCCCACGCGCATCAATTTGTACACCCTAGTCAATCTTTTTACCACATGCAAAAAATAGTTTATGGAGTCATTTTTCACAAATGCACCAGATTATACACCTAGTTATAGTTTATGCAGTCATTACTTAGTGATTGTTTAGAACCTGCTCGCTCTATACTACATTGTTATTCGAGTATTTCCAATCTGCCTAGAAAGAGTGTACACACGTGTAACGATCCGCCGTAGTAGAAAATAATGGCAAGGAGATGTTTTACAAGGTAAATATATTTCAAATATAAACGAATATAACCAAGCATTTCCCTGGTTATGTATATTTGCATCACCATTAAGCTTCATTTTGTTAACATTACAAGTTAGAATGATCTTACAGATGGCGGACGGCAAGAAAAATCCTTCATAGTGACCTTCGTTTTCAGAAATGTTCACCTACATGACAGTAGGAGTACATAAATCTTATGTTTCCCCTATCAAATATAAATCAAAGGCAGCATCACATTTAATATCAACTAAACAGGTCAAAGGTCATATCAAATAGTCTGTACAAACCATATTACCAAGGGAGATGAGTTGAATGAGGTTTCTAATCAAAAAACTGCCCCGAGACATCCCAAACTTTCCTGTTTTTTTAGGTATAAAGATCTCATTTTGCCTAGTCATTCTATTATACAACTGAAACTCTCAAATCGCCATCGCTTCAGGTTACTGCAAAGTACAATTCAAAAATTGCACAGTAGGAGATATTGATAAAGTTGATCCAACATTTAGAAATCTATGGGAAGTTTCTTGAATGGATTCTTATGAAAAAGAATTTTACGAACTATGATTGAATGGGAAGAATTTCCAGAACTCTTTAATATCAATAAAAAAAATAGACTAAATGAAAATTAATTCTCACATATAGAAGTTCTGTATCATCTCATTCATTACTGATCTATACATAAATTTTATCACTGATCTGGTACCGACTTGAAGTAATTAGGCATTTGAAACCGTTAAAAAATTTCTGAGATCGATTTCAAAATCGATAAATCAAACAGTGGCGATCAGATCAAATAATAAGAATAGATTCAACTTATCTTTCAAATCGCCTTCAATGATGAAATCTGCATAAACGAAATCTCATCAGCTTTTCCTCTCAACTTTGAGTTAATCTTTAAGAAGATGAATTTGATGACGATGATTTAGATTTAGATTTTTCAAGCTAAATTGGGTGTTTGTTTGATTATCATATTTAGGTTTGGAGATTGATCAATTGACACAACGAGATTTGATTTCTCAAATTTCTCTCCGCTCCCCGATTCCATTAAATGAAAATGAGAATTGGAATTGGAATTGAATGTATGAATGGGTATTTTTGTCATACAAAAGAAGCGTTTTGGACTAAATCGTTCACATAAGGATTAACTCGTTCAGGATTTGTTAAATTTGGATCTCTTGGTACTAGGCTTGAGGGGACAGGACTAGAGTGTCTAAAGCCCAACTAATATGGGATTAAACGTTAATTTCTACAAGTATCAACCACAATAGTATAGTGTTCAACGTCAGGCCCACGTCCAAAGTAATGTTAAAATGGCCGATTCTTGAAAGTGATTGAAAAAAACCTGGCGTCTTTAGGGGCGACCCTGAAAGAATTAGGGGCGACATAATAAGACAAAATAGGTTGAAAATACTTATATGTCCCTTCATAATCGGTAGTTTAGTTTTTTTTTTATCTACCGATTGCAAAATCTCATTATTGAGGCAACTCTATATATTTTTTATTTTTAATATGAGAAAATATTGATTAAGATATGAATGACAAGAAATTCAAACTATAGAGGTTTTGGTTGGCAGCCGAGCAACAAGCTGAGCACCAACCCCTTTCTGAATAACAACACCCAACCTATGAAAAATAAAACTACCTGAACCACTACCAGCGTCATTGCTAGCTAAACAATTCTTCAGACGCTTGAAAAAACAAATAAAATCTTCACTGAGCTCTCCTAAAGTAGTAAAAGCTAAGACACCCAAACCATAACCATGAGAAACACAATCATTCAAATATTTAGTACGTTTGCGCGAAATTGCTCTCGAAATAGCCTGACCTGGAATGAAGGCACGAACTCCATCACCAGTAAAGGGTGAGACACCTGTGACATCCATACACACATCTTGGCCATTTTCCCAGTTGAGCACAGGGATATCTGCTGGACATAGATCCTTGTTATCATCTGATAAAAGACCCAAAACCGCTTCTTTGCGCGCAGGTACACTTGCTTTGTAACATATATCGGTAACTACATCACGAACAATGTCATGCCGAAACTTGATTCCAACGTCCTTAGCACAATGAAGCGCATGATCACCGAAAATGTCCATAGGTTTATTGCAACAAGAGCATAACAACATCTATTCGGTAGTTATATAAACTATTTTGACTACCGATTATAGGCTCAACCAAATTAAAAAAAAAATAAAGGATTTTTGCAAAATCTCATTTTGGGGCTACTCTATATTCGGTAGTTATATGAACTATCTTGACTACCGATTATGGTAGGATTTCAGCAAAGAGAGCCACTGTATAATCGGAAGTCAGGATAATTTTATTTACTACCGATTATAGGCTCAACCAAAATTCAAAAAAAAAGAGGATTTTTGCGCAATCTCATTTTGGGGCAACTCTATATTCTGTAGTTATATGAACTATTTTGGTTACCGAATATGGTTGGATATTTGCAAAGAGAGCCGGGATAATCGGAA
>JAJJMB010005871.1:757314-801904 GCA_023531105.1 Papaver atlanticum | reverse complement strand
AGGATAACTTCATTTACTACCGATTATAGGCTCAACCAAAATTCAAATAAAAAAGGATTTTGGCAAAATCTCATTTTGGGGCTACTCTATATTCGGTAGTTATATGAACTATCTTGACTACCGATTATGGTAGGATTTCGGCAAAGAGGTCTACTGTATAATCGGAAGTCAGGATAACTTCATTTACTACCAATTATAGGCTCAACCAAAATTCAAAAAATAGATAATTTTCGCAAAATCTCATTTTGGGGCTACTCTATATTCGGGAGTTAAATAACCTAAATTCACTACCGATTATGGTAGCATTTTAATCAAAAGTCTACTTTAATCGGGAGTCAAGATAACTTTATTTACTACCGATTATAGGATAATCAAAATTCAAAAGATAGAGGATTTTATTCTGGGGATACTTTATATCCGGAAGTTATATAAACTAAATTGACTCCCGATTGTAAAGTTATCTACCGATTGTAAAAGGTAGTTTGGCCATTAAAAAAAACGGGAGATAAGGGATGGCTACATTTTACGTTTGGGTGACCTTTTTTGTCTTTTTGTGTCGCCCCTAATTCTTTTGGAGTCGCCCCTAAAATGCTAGGGAAAAAAAGTTGGGAGTTGAAAAAATAAATCTTTTCCTTAAGCCGGGGCTGCCACTGATTTACAGATCGCGAAAGGTTGATAGATGGTTTATGTACAACTTGGATGGATATCCATCAAAACAAAAGAAAAAGTTATTAAAAAAATTAATGTACCACAAATACAAATTTGAAGGAAAATCACAGCCTCTTTCTCATTAAAGTTCGATGATGTTGCCATGACCACAAGATAATGAATATCGTGAGTGTAACCCCTGCGCCTGACCAGAAAATCACCAACCATTGAGGCATCGAGAGAGGAAACAAGCCTGGAGAGAACGGGGAGGAAAAAATGCCAAATTAGTATCACTGTACTGTGTAAGTATTTTGCTAACCATCATCAGAGTGTGGTCATGACATAATCCTTCGGAGGAATGGGGTTTTTATGCTACTATATTGATTATCCCATGGAGACGACTGATGATTGTTAATCACTTTCACTTTAAAAATGGGAGTTGAACTCAAAAGCGCATGATAAATAGGCAAATGTGAGAACACAGTAATCCTAAAGAATGCTAGTAAACATCAGATTGTATAACTCACCATCCCCAAATTTGATGCATATAAGGAGTTCAACTATGCAAATCGCGATGGAAAGCCAACAGAATGCTCCGACCTTTTTCACTGTTTTTCTGGAATCAATAAAAGAAAAAGTAAGTAAAAAGATGATGTTCACATGTGTATATGTGAATGTTTGTCTTAATGTGTGTGAGTGTGAGAATGAGAGCATACCTGTCTTGTAAATATGAATTGTACTCGCGGATTGTAGGAATGGCGATTAGCCACCATAATATCAACCTATAACTAATAACAGGGTTTCGAGGAGGAATCCAGAGGCAAAACTTAAGAAAAAAGGTATTTAGCTCCACAGTCAAAAAGATGATGCAGAGGCAGAGAACTTGGATGAACCGCCAGGGGCCAAGCAAGGGATGCCATTCATCTTTGTCCCATTGAGCTGGTGTGAATTGACCTAATGTTCGCTTTACCTGAAATCAAAGAAACGGAAACAAAGTGAAAACTCGCAGAGAAATTAGATATTCTCAAGAGACAATAACAATTTCCACTAAGGAGAAATCCTAGGCATTTGCCACTGGCCACTGAAATTCCATGATAATAAAGTATCATGTCTATGATGTTAATTTAGTATAGCATATGTATCACCATCAGTCAATTGGTTGTGACTGCTTTCAAGTTCAACCAAGGAGATAATTGAGGTGCTTCTGCTTCAGTCCTATTGACACTTAGATACATATGCTTCTACGTCTGAAAAGTCCTGCCAAGCAAACCAAAAAGGTTCACTTGGACAACAATTAACTCTACGTATAGTCTACTAATTTACTTAGTGAATTATTAGAGACAGACAAATTTTTAAGACGATGCATATGATAGAAGAGAAACAGAACATACTTTACCGATAATATTTGGCTGGCGACTTATACCAACCCACTCGTATGTTCTCCCGTCGAAGTACCGGACAGTACGCATTCCAGCCCAGATACCTGAAAAGTTGGCCACCAAATATTTAAAAAAAAAAACTGAAGTTAATCAAATTAAAGACTCAGTAGTGGTTTCATAGGTCTCACCGAACCAATTGCAGATCAAAATATCCAGAATAATACTGTCCCACCAGCACTCATTAAAATTAGGTAACATGTGCCGAAACGTGAGCTGCAATAGTCAATTTAACAGGTTAGTTTGTTACAATTAACTAGCAATCCAGCATTCCCTGATACACAACATGTGTCATCATTCAGGAATGCAGGAGCTTTAACACGCTTTTCTTAAAACAGAAATATGAAAACTAACCTCCAGAAACTCAAATCCGACCGACAAGACCCACAAAAGAGGCTGATTACGGATCATAATAGCTTTACCCCACCATCCAAATATATGAGCCAGAACAAATTCATCAAACAATGTGTCCTACAAGAAAATGATTGACAAAAAAAAGCTTCAGTCGCTCACTCATTTAAAACTTTGAGATAGTATGTGATAAACATGAGATGAAAGATTATAGAGCGAGATGTGAAAGAGGACATCATACATAAACATTCTTAAACCTGTTTTTTGGATTCTCCGGCACATAAATACGGCAATCCGTACCATAAGATCTTTCAGGAAGCTCTGCAGAAAAGTATAGAAAGAATGAGCCACAAAAGACAGTAAAAAATAAGGATTCGAGAGCTTTTACAACATGATGAAAAGGTCTTCAGGGCCAAGATGTAATACCAACACCAAGATCAGGATGAAGAAATTTCATGAACTGCCTAGCATCATCACGTCTCTGGAAACAGAAAGTTGCTTAGTCAAACACCATAGATAGTTGCACATATACATTAATAGATCCCAGATCCGCAGCCAGTTAAATTTAAGGAATTTAATACATTTGAACGAAATGACAGGAGAGAACACTGGTACACTAATAAGCACAGTGGGAAGACTATAGATAAGACCAAGATATTGGCAATTGACTTTTCTGTTGATGGCGGAGTTGTCAAATTTCTACATTGGAAAAAATTGACACATTTGATGTATGAACAGTAATAAGAGGTAGCTGTGCTGTATAATTCAAGAAAATCGAAAAAGAACTAACAAACACAAGAAAGAATGAGGGAGTGTGTTTTAGTAACTAAATCAAACACGGTAACTCTGGGGGGCTGTAAACTGAAAGAACAGATACAGTTGTTTTGGGGTTATGAACCTTCTACAGGTATCACCTAGCTACCATCTATTTTTCGAATTACTAATAGGACATAATCTCCCGCAGCCACGCGGACTAACTTGGTTGATCGCAGGACAGCTTAGCAAAAACCCCAGATCACTATAATTTGGACCAGAGAAACAACAGGGTTTACAATCTCAATTAGCAGAGAAACAAACCTGGAAAAGTAAAAACGTAAGCGCAACAAGGTAAATAACTGCCATTCCATGAACTAATCGCCAAAGTGCAGGATGCGGCCTAATAAGCACCCTGGAAAAGAAAAGAGGAGCAGTCACTTAGCAGTATGTCCTCAGTCCTTCGGCAAGCCTTGTAACTATTATTCTATTATATAAGCTATGAAAGAAGAAAGAAAAAATTTGAGAGAGCTGCAGAATTAAATTTAGCCAGCATAAGGTTGAAATATCCACCACTTCCTAACATGACACCAACAAAAAGTAAGGTAAAGAACAATCTTATCACTACACCCATGCAAGCAACTAGTAATTTGTAACTTACGTTGAAGGTGCTTGGAGTAAACAATAAGTGAGGAAGACAACAATCATTGCCCACACACCCCTGAAAAATAAAAGGCCTGGGAATCAATGAATTTAACAGTTTAAGACAAAAGGCGAAAATATATAGAAAAAATAATACAAACTGCAACCCTCACAATTTTTCAGATATAAACGACATACCTCTTAACTGATGAAACAATATCAGCTGATGAACTACTCTCCGGATCAAGAACTCCACTTGCCCAACTGATAAGCAAATGAATAAAGTAAGCACTAATCTCATTAAAGGATATCTTTCACAGCATTAACCTTGATAAATCCAGTACTAAAGTAAGGTTTCAGCTAGGTGCAGAACCAAGAGATTCCAATTAAAACACCCAGCACCATTCAACAACAGCATCACAGCACACACAAACAGTTTTGCCCAGTATATTGAAACCAAAATAAAAAGTTTTTAAACACTTGGTAACCCGAGGATACAGACTAATAATATCCCAAAATAAAAGAAATTAGATCAGCCCTGAAGAATCTATATCAAAATGATCACCAGATACCCTAAGATGCGCAGCATGGGATAGCCTCATTATACATGAAAGCATATAAAACATAAGAGGAGAGAGATAAGGAGTCCAGACGTATTCAGCTCTAATTCGAAATATCATTCGGCAAATCTTCCACTCTTTTCCTCCTTCCTATATCAATCAATCCTATCCAATATCCATAAAGCTATTCAGTAGTCAAAGACAAAGTGTCTAACATAATGTGTTTACTTATACTACATTGATTGGCTTCTCATTAGTAACATTTCTGATGTGGATATTTAGGTATGAAGAAAGGGAAAGAGACGTAAGAAAGATTTAAACTGCTGATGAGGAGATAGGATAAACATAAATGAATCCGAGCCTTACATGACTCACTAAGTCGACTCAAGAAAAACAACAGTACAGAGACTCAGTATTAACCATCAGTCACCGAGAATGACAAAGTTAATAGAAAACAATGTACCAGAGAAAATCTAGAAAATGATTTGTATCAGGAAAAGAATTCTTAATGTGGAACTCACATAAGTAAGCAGGCGCCAATAAAAAGGAAAGAGACGGTACGAGGCTTGTACGCCCATGCGGTCCATGGATCAAGTGATTGAAGTTCATCACAACTACTTGAAACATTTACCACCTCTTTGTCTTCCTGAACAACAGGATCCCTTTTCCTAGCCTTTCTATGACCATTAGGCTCCATAAGCCTATGTTCTAATTATCCTGCAATTCAAAAATAAGTTTTTGTAAGTTAGACAAACTAACTCCATCACTTAATAAGTAAAAAAAGATACAACCAGAAACTTAGTGTACATAAATCATGAACAATCCATAATTTGATTGCCAATTATAAATGCTATTTGGGAAAAATCTCAAACACGTGTTAAGTAATTTTCATTCAGAATATCAGTCACACTATAAAATTGATTTCTACTGTCTACAAGTAGCGGCAGGGCTTCATTTGAACTAACCTAAAACTCTTAAACCAAACCTTAAAAACTCTGAATTGAGCTAGTTAATGATGCATAAGTCTTGCATTCAGTTCAACAACTTTATAGATTAACCCCACATGATTAATAAGTAGAAGAAAGAAAAAAAAACTGTCTATGTAAGTTGAATTCAGTACCCAAATAACCCAAAAAACACATGATTCTATCAAAACTAGCGCAAAACCTTGCTAAGACACTATCAAGAAAAAAACAAGTCCAAGTCTCATAATACTCTCCTAGACTAGAGTCCTACTCCGACCATTAAATTGGACAACAACGAATTTCAAAAACAAAAATAAAACTTCGAGCTTCAAAAACATTCAAATAAATTTCATATGAATGTGAAATCAAACATCAAAAACAATCTCTGAAAACTTTAACATCAAAAAAATTGTTTTTGTCAATGTACACAACATTGAATATTTCGGTTACCAAAAATCCGAAATATTTCTATTATTATCGTCTCCTGAAATAAACGAAATTTTTGTAGCTTTAAAAGTTCGATATTATGAATGAGAAAGGCGGGAGAGGAAGTGAGAAAACAGAGAGAGGAAGAAAAAAGGGACTGAAATTAAAATTTAAAAAAGAAACAAAGATGAATAAGATGTTTTTGATTACTTACTTACGTAGAAGAGATGGTGATGCGAAAACCAAAACCCTAACTGTCAATAGAAGATCGAAGAAGAAGATGACGTTCTTGTTGATGTGATTGATTCTTCATTCATAGAACTAATCAATCAATGTTATATATTAATAAGATTAGATGTTTAGAGAGAGACAGAATGATGATAAATATTAATAAGTAATAATAATGGAAAATGATAATCGAATAACCAGAAGAAGAAGAAATCTGAGAGACACTTGAAAAGAGAGTCTTCTCAGAAGGAGGAGGAGGAGTCAGGATTACAAGTAGAGGAGGAAGATGGAAGAAGTGAAAGAGTCGTGGGGTAAAAAAAAAAGCCCAACAGAGAGAGACAGACAGAGAAACGTAAACGTTTTTTTTTATTAAGAGAGAAAGGGAGAGAGAGAAGAAGGATGGTCAAACACAAAGAAGAGATGGAAAGAGTTCGATTGAGAGGGAGTTGTATGCGTTATGCCAAGATGTTTTTTTTGTCTTATAAGTACTACTCCTTACTAACAACACTTAATCATGACTTAATAGCAAAGGACCTCCTTTTTACCCATTATGTTTTTTTCTTTGGTTTGGTAGGGTGTCAATGGAAACTAGTGGGAGAAAAACTGATCCCACTTCCAGAAGTCACGAGCAAAAATATTTGCTTCATCAACTAGGTTTTTAAAATTGAATACCTAAATTTGCTTCATGAACTATGTTCATTCAAAACTGAATACCTAATTTAATTTCTGATTTTTTAATGTTTTCAAAAGTCGAAAACTAACTTCTTAAGTAGTACGGGAACAAGCATACAAAAAAAAACTGTTAGGATAAATAACATAACTTATTAAAGGGTTTTTTTTAATTCGATTTTGTGCGTAAATCTCATCCCTCGCTGAACAACTTAAATCAAATGATGAAGTTTAATGATCACGCCAACACTCATCAGACAGCGTGCACAAAATAAGGCTCGTTTTTTGACGAATTTTTTTGATTTTTGTTGTAAAATGAGCAAAATGGGACTAAAATAAATGATTTGTTGATTAATAGTAGAGGTTTGATTCCAAACAACAATAGTGATATTACATTTTGGAAAGACCTGCAATGAAGGTGTTTTCTAGGTAAAAAAAAAAGTGCTACAATAGGTTGATACGAGCCGATTTTTTTGAGATAAACTTGAGTGTATGCATCCATCGAGAATTCGGTCGAAATGTTGGCCCTCCATAATTAGTTTCTTTCTTTAGATAGCTTCAAAGAGAAAGTTCTCACTCAAGACAAGCTTTGTAAAAGAAAGCGGAAAGTTTGGGTTAATCATTGTTATCTTTGCGTCAAAGATGAAGAGACCTCCCACTTGTTGCTGCCGTGTTGTCCGACTGCTAGCCACATTTGGATTTTATCAAAGTCGAGGAGCCGCCTCGGGGTGATTCCTCTTCGGTTATGGCGGCTCTTCATACTTGGCTCACACCTAGGAATAAGTCTCGAAAATCCTTGCCGAACATTCTTACAGTTGTTATCCTTCGGAAAACTGTAAAAAGAAAAGAATAATCACGCCTTCAATAATAAGTGGTTAAAGACAATGTTATGTTTAGAGACATTAAATCAAAAACTCGAAACACTATTGTTTTGTTTTTTCGAGTTTTTTGATCCACCATCGAACTGAATTCCACAATATTACCCTTTATGTGCCAGTGGAAGATGACGGTTCTTGAACCACCTTGAATGTTTTTTATTTCCTTTTTTGTTGAGTTGTTGTGTTAGATCCCTTTGATGTTATTTCTTTAGTTTTGAAACATAGTCTGGTTGGTTGTTTTTGGTTCTTTTTTTATGTCCTTTTGTTCCTTTTGGTTAGTGTTTGAGGTTCATGCTTTATGAACCTTGTGCATCTCTTACTTTTTTCCTTTTTGATAAACTAAAATTTACCGATCAAACAAAAAGTTAACTAAATTGTTATAAAGTTTTTGTTTATTTTATTATTTGGCAAACTCCTTTGATAAAATTTATAAATAAAAATCATTAGCAATGAGTTATAACATTTAACCTCCAAGTTCTTTATTGATTTTGGCATTATTAGTTATAGTATTATTGATCGGAGAAGACTAAGGCTTCACTATATTTCGAGCCTAACTCACGATACTAAATAAAGATCTCTTGACAAGTTGTATTATGAATATAGTGAAGATTTAGTAATACCAACGATCTTTAGTAAATCATGACGTACGAAAAACAATGTGTTTCCTGATACAGCTTGTCAGATGGTCTTCATTAATGCAACGTGAATTGGGCTTGATATATAGTGAAGCTTTAGTAACACTAACAATAATATGACTAGTAATACCAAAATCATCATGCTACTTAAATTCTCGTATTTTTCCAAAAATTTGAATATTAATCTTAATTAGGCCATTCATAGACATAAGATAGGTACAGTAAAACACTTAATATTATATAAATTTTTTAACGAACGCCCTTGAGGGAAGTTATAAATGAAAGGGAATGAAAACTATAACAATGAGTTATAACATTTGACCTCTATATGGTTATTTGTTGATTTTGACATTGGTAGTTATAGTATTGCTGGTTGGAGAAGGAGGACTAAAGCTTCCTATATTTTAAGCCTAAATCACGTTGCATTAATGGAAACCACTTGACAAATTGTATTAGGAAACACATTGTACTTTGTATTAAGAAAAAAATAATATGTTTCCTAATACAGCTTGTCAAGTGGTCTTCATTAATGTAGCATAGTTTAGTCTTGACATATAGTAAAGCTTTAGTATTGCCAACAATAAGATGACTAATAATACCAAAATCATTATGTCATTTAAAATCGCGAAATCATTTCCCAAGAATTTGAATATTTGGTCTTAATTGGGCATTCATATACATAAAACCGATACAATAGAATGCCTAATCTTATAAACATACTGACTTAATTCTTGCCCATCATGGAGAGAGACAATCCTTTCAAGCATAAAATTTAGTTTATTTTGTATAAGATGAGTTGAAGATATTTTTTTCTTAGGCTTACTTGAAAGATAAAAACGCTCAAAGACCAGATAAAAAGAGCTAATAAAGATATTATTTTCATTTAGTCACGACAACAACCTTTTATATATAATTCTTTCACTTGTAAACATAGTACATTAAAATGGCTTACGAATGCTCATTAAAGAGATTCATAAGTTTCATATCATCTTTTTTCTAATCATCTACAGAAAAACCATGATATCATTTGTACAAAAAATATAAGAAGAACTTTAGTACTTTTGGGCGGTAAAATGGAGAGAATCTCACAAATCATTAGAAGGCTTTAGATTTTAGAATAGTTAGACCACATTTACTGCAAATTTACAATTTAATTTTTACTCCAAAGGTTTTATTGATTGATTAAGAAATTATAGTAGGTATTTTCTTGGATATGCAGGAACTAATATCTAGAGGGAAATTATAATTATACTCAAAATTCGACTTGCTAAATCTAGACTTCTTAGCTAAAAAATCTGTGACACCATTGTTTTATCAGATTTACAGAACTAATAAAGTTTATTTTGCATAAAAAACTTAATATCCAAAATTAAATTGTGGTTCATCCAATGAACACTAAGAGAGGGATTATTGACATGCTTGATGAGTAGTTCATTGTCAGATTCAAAGATGACTCGATTGTAACTTAATGATATTGCCCAAAAAAACAGCTTTACAATTTATGGAGCCAATTTGTCATAACAAATACTGTGTTTGCAAGAACCAACGAGAACATCTCATTTGTCACTTTGGAAGGTTTTGAATATTTTCGATATCCACACGAAACATTGAAACTCATTCCCACATTCAATTAGGTATTGTTTCGACATTAGTTAAAGTCAAATAATAACTCACCCAATTTTAACTCAATTTTGATTCCTACTTATTTTGTCAACTTTGAAACTAGGATAGGAGTTTGTTCCTCAACCACATACTTAGAGGCTTTGTAAAAATCTTTGGATGCTTCTTAAGCAGTTGAAGAAACTTTTTGTATGTTTGTTTTTTCTCATCAGTGGCACTTGTCATAAACGTCCAATCTAAATAAGAGCAATTGTATCTTTGGGCTTCGATATCTCTAATGATTCTTACTCGATCCACATTTTTCACTCAGCAAGTTACTGGAGATCTTGTTGTAGATGTTGTTCTGGAAGATATTTACAAGTCTTTTTAATCAACCAGAACAGCTGGTCAATTGGAGTTTGAATAGATTTGATCCTTGTCAAGAATCATGGAAAGGCATCTCATGTACAGGTTCATCCATCATATTCATCTAATTGAGTGAGGTAAAGTTTAACGAAAGTTTCATAGGAAATATCGGAGACCTCTCAGTAGTCAATCAGTTGGACTTCAGCCGGAAATAAATAAAGGGAGAAACATCCATATATATACCTCCAAGTTCACCCATGTAAATTTCAGCAATAATTTCCTCTCAGATTCACTAAGCGAGGTTACTGTTGGATAGCATAAACTTAAAACAATGGATCTGTCTAATAATAACTTTATCGGACATCTCCCAATATCATTTAAGGATTTGACCAACCTTCAAAAACTATATTTCCAGTATAATTATTCATAGGAACAATTGAGGTTTTGGGTATGTTTCCCCTCCAGTGTACGTTCAACTTAATCATTTAAGTGGGAACATGTCTAAAAGGATTCTTGTTATACCATATTTAAGGTTAAAGATGAATGATTTTGGGGATAATGTTCAAGTTATTATTGGAGATAGTGGCGACGATCTGAACGTGGCTTTATCGTTTTCTAACCCCAAAGAAATCTAATCATTTGAAGTTCAATTTGGATACAACTATCTCGACACTTACCATTTTTCTAATTGTTGAAGTTGTTGTACTCTATCCATTTTCCACCCACTCTTATTTTTGGAGACTTACATGCCTATGATATACTAGATTTGTAACTTGGGTCATAATAATATTGTTTTTGTGTTTGGGTCAGTTACCGTAAGAGACATGTAACCAATCTGTATTACTAGCTTTCGTTAAAGTTATTAAATATAAAAGGAATAACAATAAATCCTAAAAATAAGAGCAATAGTTGTTACAACTAGAGTTAGTTTTACTAATAATCTCATTTACTATCCCATAAGATATCTTTGATTGAAGATCAACAAGTCTCCATTGTCTTTTCTATGTATCTTTATCAATTTTATTAGCAGTATCCCGTTCTTTAAGCTATTATCATATTTTTATTGATCCTCCCTTGTGTCGTTGTTATCACACATAAAACCTAAACACATATTAGACATTTTATAAATGTTCTTTATAAATGAAAAATATATTATAGTTGGCAAGGTCATTTCGAGAATACCTAGGAGATAACGATAACATAACTCGATAGTCTATTCATATTATCTTTGATGTACTTATTATGTGCATAACTTAAGCTAATTTTGGGGAAA
This sequence comes from Papaver atlanticum, assembly GCA_023531105.1. Lineage (NCBI taxonomy): Eukaryota > Viridiplantae > Streptophyta > Magnoliopsida > Ranunculales > Papaveraceae > Papaver > Papaver atlanticum. Next base: position 790,475 of record JAJJMB010005871.1, on the reverse strand, counting down.
TGAGTATTAAAAATGTTTACCAGAGTAAGAAAAGGATTCATCATGAGTAAACAAATCCTAGCTAACAACAGAACCGCCAGGATACCCAAAGTAAACACCAAAACATAAGTTGTTATCAATAAAGGAAGTGAAAATGAACCTATGTTGTAGACGATAACGCCTACACACCATGCATGGGAAGTTATCATAAAGAGTAACATTGTTATATCCCCTGCAAAAATATCTTATTAGTGACCTTGATTACCTCACAACACCAGTCTCTGATTTGTTTCCAGGTTATCGCTACGAGAGATTTTTTTATTTTATTTTCTGAAGTGAGAGAAAGCGAGAGGAGAGAATATCTAGGGTTTTCTTTTTAATAAGTGAGCTAGAATATGAAGGGTTAAAATATTTATATATACTAACCTAACGTGAATATACTTCATGCATTGAGAACACAATGTTTCAATACGGGATTTTAATCATAGTACAAAGAGGAGTGAGATAAAGATTACATTGCTACAATATCCTTAGTCTGTTAACAAAAATCTGTCTCTTAAATAGGCTCTACATGAAGCAAAAACTCTTAAAGATTAACCCATTACACATAAACATATCATATTTTTAGGATTATACTATGTTTTCAAAACCAAATAAAATATACAAATATTAATTTAAAAACTGTATTTGACTAATTCCTAAGTATTCAAATTATGTATAATATCCTCCTATAATGCAAAATATCATCTTATTATCCATCGTCATATCATTACTATCATCATCATTGTCGTCATTGTTAGCAGATCAAGCTCAACATCATTTCAACCAACCCAACATATTATGCAAGTCAAATATTCAATTCTTCATTATTATCAATAACATAACCTTTTCTTCATCACAATAATTTTGTTTTTCTCTTCCTCACAATTTTTTTTTACTTACACAATAAATGAACAACAAATAACCTAAAAACATTTTTTTTCCTTTTTAAATCCTTTTTATTATTCTAACAATTTTTCTTCTCACATCACTTTTTCTCACCAAATAAATCAAAACTTTTTCTTTTCAATTTTGTTTTATAACTTTCCCCAACTCAACTCTTTATCCCAGCTCTGAAATCGTGTGGGATTTCTATCCTAATATATAAAGATGAGTGAGAGAGATTACATTGCTATCACCTTCAAATTATATTATAAAACTTTGCACCTTATATACGCTTTACACATAAATTCTTGAATACTAATGCACCAAATCACTTCCTAAGTTTTAGAATTGCACTGTTTTCTAATACCAAATCAAGTAAACACATACTAATCTAAAGGAAAATTTCTGTCTAGCGCAAGTTGGAGCCTTGACTATTCCAAAAACCCATCATTATAATGAATTATATGAGAAGCCCATAATATAATATTTTCAATATGAAATAGATTATTACGTCAGGTTTAGAGATGATTTTTTATATTCCTGCTCTTTTTATGATCGATATACTCCTTCTCACATTTTTTTTATTTAAATTAAAATTAGTTATTTGAACCGCTCAATAACGTTAATATCTAAGGTAATTTTTAAGATGTTATTTTATAGGATCTAATTGACTAATGCATTAGAAAGGGGTACTGGATGGGGTTTATTTTCTTCAATAATTTTTCCATCGAAGTGATCTTGTGATGGCCGCCTTTATTATTTGATTGGTTGCGTTTCCGTCTTACCCTAACACTCCATTGCGTACATTATTCGAAGGAAGAGACACGGTAGATTTAGCCATTTGTGACATGGAGAGCAAGTCCTAATTTTCTTATGAAGATATCTTGGATTTGTAGATGGTTTGATATATCATTAACTTAATATTTGATTGTCTAGTTTTGTTTTTGGATAAAATTAGATAACCCTGAATTACATATATTAACTAATTAATATCTGACGCACCGTACCTGAGTTCAAATTCTTCCTCCCCCTTAAAAGAGTGGCACATAACATATATCAAAATACTTTTAAGCAAAATACAAGTCTACTTTCTCCCGATCATGTATAAACTGCTCGGTTTCCATGAGTTATTTTTATCTTCTTCGAAAGAACCCTTTGTATCTCTAGCACTACAAACCATGCAATCATAAAAATAAAATCATGATGAAAGCTTTATCTACATTCCCGAGCTTTACATTGTTCTTCACAACAAAGAGATCAAAAAATCTCTTTATCACATCAATATATTAAAAAATTTGATTGATTTCCCGATTTTATTTATACTGATACCATTAATCCAGAATTCATTTCTCTACCACATCTCGAATGATAGATGTTACTTGATTATAACATTGTAGTAAGTTCACCAGATCCATCATCATTCTTCACCTTTTCATGTACAAAAATTTCCTACCATGCTTTATCTTGTGTCTGTACTTCAGTCTAAATGTTCTACCGATAAGTTTGAAAGACATGTAAATTATTATGGTTCCATAATTCCACTTCAGTGCCCTTTCTTATCAGTTGTATTGTTAGAGATTTGAGGATAGACCCGAGAGACCATTCTTATGAATTCACTGCAGAAAGTGTTCCCAATATAACTTGCAAAAGTTATTTTCATCAACACATTGCGCTTTGGGCGTGAAGCTTTAGTCATCCTAATGCAATACGTAAACAATTTTTTTTCTAATATGACTAATGATACCAAAATTGCCAGACCATGTAGCATAGCGCATCCGTTACCCAAGAGTTTGAATATTAGCTTTAAGAATTCATATACAACAAAAAAATATAGAATAAAAACCTAATATTACAATCTTATATAACAAAATAACTCAATTACGTGTAGCATGGAGAGAGACTAGCCATTTTGTATAAAGAAATTTAGTTTAATTTTGTGAAGGATGGGTTTGAGATGTCTTTTCTTGGGCTTACGCACCGAAAGATAAGAATTTCAGGAAATTCAAAAGTAAATAGATAATACATATATCGTTTTCATGTAACCACGACGAGATCCTTACATGAGCAACTCTTTTACTTGCAAACTTAGTACATTTAAGCTTATGAATACTCTTTAGAGATATCCCTGGTAACACCCGCATTTTTCGCATGACACATGCTCAAATATGCGTCATTGAAAGAGATAATGCTTCATCTCAATCTTGTATTGTGCGTTCATGGCATATTATCCAAGAACTAGAATTGTACCATCTTGGTGCATCACGCTAATAGTATGCTGGACAAGAGCGAAACTGCACCACTGTGGTCCAATTTGCAAGTTGAGCATTGGATAAAAATTTAAAGTGCATCACTATGGTGAAATTTCAGAAACTTGTTGTCGGTAAAACAGGTGGACTTGATATATGGTCATCCTCTACCCTTTTTATATTTCAAGAAATGTCAATAAGACATTTGAAGGAAAGAGGTGTTTGTTGAAGGTGCAGTAATGGAAAATGAACCATTAAGCTTAAAGCTTAGCCTGTAAAGTATATGTAATGTGAAAGCATCAATATTTATGTGTAGCCTTGCCGATGGAGCATATAATGCGTACACATCATTATTATTGTGTTGCGAACTAAGAATGCATCGCATTAATGCATTCAGATGGAAGGTCTGTGATGCAAAATTTTGTGAATCATTTAAGAATGACCCTTTAGCCTAACTAGTCTTTTCCTGGCTTTGGCCATACAACATGAGTTAGTTTTAGTTGTTAGTCCTAGCACGGGTGGATTACATTTAAGCTTGATCCCTTTGAGTTACGGAGGAGGGTACCTAGGTAGCCGCAATGATGAGGTAGTTGCGAGGTTATTGCGACATTTTGGTAACTTATATCGTCTGGCTTGGTAATGCGAAGCAAGAGATGATTGCTCCATACTTGATGAGGTAGTTGTAGTCCATTTCTTGGATGCTCGTACTTCCTATCAAGGTATACGAGGTAGGCATGCACCACTTACGAATTGGACATGGCTAGGAAATGAAGGTAAACCGGTATGGAAGTTAGGGGAGCTTGTATAAGCCACTTTCATCACAAGTATGATGCAAGGCAGAAATAGCATGATCTTGATTGATGCACCCCTAGCACGAGCAAGATCAATGCATGCTTACAACAATGCGGAAACAAAATAAGGTTAAGTTGAAAATAAGTTTGCAATGGCATATTGCCAACCCAAGACATGCCTTATGCCTGCATGAAAATGCATCAGCACTAGCCTTTATGGCCTTATACCCTTCACATAACAAGAGTAAGTTGGAATAATGTGAAAGCTACGTTTGAGGCATCACGCTTGCAAAGCATGTTTACGATGACAATAGACATACATTCGCATGGTAAACTTTGAAGATTTATGGCCCGTTACATTCCTAATACTAATGTCTTTGTTCAATCGTTTGTAGAAAAACTTGATACTAATGAGCGAAAGTAATTTTGGTTGATGAGATAGAATGAATCTCAAAAGGTTTGAAATACCTCGACAAATATGATATCTTTAATAATTAAATAAGCATAATAAAAGATTTAAAAAAAAAACTCCTCGTTTCACATCTCTTGTACAATTAAAGTAGTTCACTGTCCTTACGTTAAAACAATTGATACAACTTAGCAGGTCGTATGGTGGATGCAATCCGACCAAAAAATTGTTGGCAAAAGCAAAAAGTTAAAAGAATGTTGTGCAAGAAGTCTCGATAGAGAGTCGTATAAATAACTCTTAAAAACACTGCAGGAGTTGCATATAATTATATTAAAACTTTCACGTGAATATGGAACAAGATAAATATCGACAAGTCGCCGGGGCAATTAACCCCACAGCCAACTGGCTTCTAAAGTCTATTGAAAATAATTTCACAAAACCTCGTAATTTTCCCTTTATTCATTGTTTGCTCCACACTGTAGTTTTGTTTGCTCCACACTGTAATTTCACAAAACCTTGCCGGGGCAATTACGCAGATTAAGTTCAACCACTGGCGGGAAAATATAATCCGTTGGCGGGTTTACAAAGATCGCGAACGACTACTTTTAACGGTCACCAGAACGGCTAGTTTTTATACATCAATAAATACTACTCAAGTTTGATCTCCCAAATTCACAACAATCTTTCATCCAATCAATCTTTTCGCAATTTCAATCGCTTTCAATTTTCAACCACGAATCCTTATTTTGGTTCTGCTGAGGAAGATATGGAGATGAATGAGACCTTGTATGAAGAAGAGGAAGAAATTTATATAGAGATTTTGCGTCAAATGGATGAAGACGCAATTCAAGATAGAAGGAGGAGAAATTTTATGGTGCAATTACAATTAGGGATAATACCAAAGCCTTTTGATCCACATGAAGTTATGACTAGAAGATGGACGTCTCGAGATCGACATTTTTACAATGACAAGATGATGCGTGATTATATTAATCATGGATGTGTCTACTCCGATGAGGATTTTCAGCGTCGATTCCACATGGGTCGCAACTTGACGCAAAGGATTATTCCCGAGCTTTGTCAGGTACAACTTTTATTTAATTATCAGTATGATGCACAACATGTATGAAGATTTAGTCCCAAAAGGTCACTGCCGACCGTATACTATGTTACGGGGTACCAACGGATTCCACATATGACTACATCCATATTGGCAAAACAACTGCTTTTAGGTATCTCAAATTGTTTCGCGAAACAATAGTCGAGCATTTTGGTCCAACTTTTTAAAGAAAGCCTACTCAGGAAGATGTTGAAAGAATCATTGTCGAAGACACCACAAGGGGTTTTCCAGGAATGCTAGGTAGTCTTGAATGCATGCACTGGACGTGGTATGCGTGTGCGGTTGAATGGGAAGGTCAATAAATGGTCATTATCCAAAACCAACTGTAATTTTCGAAGCGTCGGCTACTTATGATTGTTGGTTTTAACATGTTTTTTTTGGACTTTCGGGTACAAATAACGATGTCAACGTTTTGCATAAGTCAATATTGTTTGAAGATCTTAAGCATGGGATCGCGTCGCACTGTAATTTCACAATCAACGGTCATGACTACACTCAGGGGTATTATCTAGCAGGCGAGATCTATCCAAAATGATCAACTTTGGTTCAAGCTTATAGTCAGACAGGCTTTGGACCGACGACTGCGAAGGATATGAAGTACTTTAACGACCAACAAATGAAATTGAGGAAGGATGTTGAACGCGCTTTTGGCATACTCGCCATCATAGCTGGCCCGACACGCTTTTTTGATCTTCAAGAAATGAACAAAATTATGCCAACTTGCATCATTCTGCATAGCATGGTTATTGAGGAAACTAGACGTGACCCAACCTGGACTAGTTTTCCAGACGAAGATTTGAGGCTGAGGCTTGTGGTGCAGCATGGCCGTCCGGCAAGAGAGTATAGACTTTCCACCGACAAAATCCAAAACTGGGAACTCTATGGACAGCTAAGAGAAGATCTAACTAAGCAGTTTTGGGCTATAAAAGGAGGAAGAGACGATGCGCGGGGGCATCAAAACCAGGGTGGCCGAGGCAGATAGATGTTTTTTTTTTCAGTTTAATGTTGTTTATTTTCATTAGATGTAATACAGTGAGACTATTTAAATCAATTGATAACTGGATGCAATAAAATTAAAAGTAATTTTAATTAAATCATTACATTTAAATTAAACTTGACCAATAAAAATTAAAATTAGCTACATAACTAATTAGGGTGGTATTCATCTTCGTCCTTCTTAGGCATCATCGACATCGACATCGTCTTCCTCATTCTCATACTGACCAGATTGTTCAGGGACTTGTTGTTCCGCCTTATCCATTTCCCTAGTCCATATAGAAAGTTATCGTGGATTCATTGTTGTTCAAGGAGAGTAGCTTGTTCATCTTAAAATCCCTATAGTGTCGTCCTCGCGAAAGACGACTTTTTTAAAGTTTCCTTATCGCAATGCAACGGTCCCTTCTTCTACCTTGTTCTACCTTTAGCTCGAATTCCTTGTGCTCAGAATAGTTGAACTCGTTTGAACATCCTTCTGATGCTCTTTGGGCTGCGTCTCTTGCAGTTTTTCCAGCTTTCTGACATCCTCCTCTTCTTCTCTTGACGTTGGTGTTAACGTCCAGATTGGTGTTGTGTTGTTCCTGACTAATTGGAGACCCAACATATGGAGATCCATTTCCTTATGGTGAGGAAGCAATTTCACCATCCTGAAAATCTTGCGAGATTGGACCATATGGTGATCTTGCTGGCATTTGATTACCTTCCAACAAGTATGGATTAAACTTGCTAAGCACCTTCAGAATGTTGAAACAAAATTCATGTTGAAAACCATTTTTGTGGAATCTTTGTCCCTCTTTCCGTAATTTTCGTTCCACATCCAGTTCATTTCACCACTTCGTTTATAATTGTTGGAAAATGGGTTCAAGTAGAGGATAAAATAAACACAAAGAAATTGTTGTACTCCTGACTTTCAAGGCTCGAATAGATTTCTTTTAGACAATTATTTCTACCCTCCCAATATCAATTGGCGATTACAACGGGTATGCGAAGTAATGCCTTCAGGATACAATGAAAGCCCTACAACAGAGAAATTGGATTCAAGGTTTGTACCCCTTGACCAAATCAAGAACACATGAGAAAGGTTTCTGATGATGCTTTAGAAAGAGAGAAAACAGGTTGAATTGAATTGTTCAGAATGGGAGAATATCTTCGCTACTTATAGGGATATTCATGCATGTTAGTAATGCCTTTTCATCACCAACAGATGCTTCCAAAAGCCATCAATGGTGGCTTATGGGAAGAGACGCGTCTGTTCAAATTTGAATGAAAACTTCTAGGTTTTCCAAAAGTAAAACCAGAAAAAAAAATTTCCACGAGACGCTATCTCGGACTCTGCTAGGGGACGCTGCCCCTAAACCCCCACGACCTGACCTATCAGGTCGAACACAGCCGGGAAGGGCTATGCCCCCGGATAGCGACAAACAATATTGAAAATATCAAACAATAACTTCACCCATTTTAATACCCCTTTACCCTTTATTTGAGTTCCATTTAAAATTTGGTATACCCCCATCGAAATGGGTATTACCCAATCCAGCCGGTTTAAAAATTCTTCAATCTGACGGTGAATTTAGAGAAAATCAGGAAACCATTGTTGTTGATTATTTCTGTGCCAGTACCCAAAGACAATGACTTGTCAATAGTTTTGATTTTGGTCAGCTCAAAGTCTTACTCGATTTGGTGCAGCAAAACGAAAACCTGTAATCATCATTGTACTACGTGATAAATGCACACCATATATATGTTTATCCATAAAAGATCACTCCATTCAATTACTAACTAGGTTTGATGGACCATGATATCCACTTCGATGCATTACCAATCACAGCCGTTTGATAAATAACCTTCTGATTGATATGATAATGTTGATGATTGATTATGTTGTCAATACACTCTGTCTGTATGGGCCATATCTGATGAGCGATGTTGATGCAGTCAAACTCATTTGATTAGTGGGACCTACTAAATTCATTATAGGAGTACTTTGAGGCGCAACGAGCACATAGTTATTGGTGGTTGGTGGCTTGGTGTCTGGCTGGTGGTATTCCTTCTTTTTCCAGGTGATGTGGGGAGTCGAAGAGACTCTCTGATGTAGATAAAGTGAGTGTACTGTACTGACCAGTGTTGTTTTGACCTGAGATTTTATTTTGCGACAACCTACGGAGAGGAAAAAAAGAACGTATGTGCATGCTTGGCCATATGTTGTGGCCGTGGACACGACAAGATAATTTTTGTTACTGAATTTGGATATTTCTAGAGACATAACTTTCAAAAAACAAATGTAAAAAATGTAACGACAAATTATGGCGATAGTCATTAATCAATTGTCACCTAATGTTACTACAGTATTAGGCAGTGTACCTTCTGTTACCGAATGGTAACTGGTAAGTGAATTCTGTGTTTCCGGATTCACATACTATTTAGACAAAGAAAAAGAATTTGGTTCGACATTAAAGACTATAATCATATCTATCTACCTACATGTAACCTAGCTACATACATACATGCAATGCAAAACATGTGTTTCCTGAGAAGATAAACCAAAGAAAATACGAAAATGAGATTAATATTTATTTTTTTGACAGACCAAAATCCTTAAAAGATCTGAAACTCAGCTGTACTGGACCCTTTCACGAGAGGAATTGTGAATGAAAAACAAGAAGAGAAAAAAACACAGACAAAACCACATGACGCCTACGCTTGATCCGGTCTCGAAAGATGAGAAAAAAAAAATACTTAGACCTACTATTAATTATTTCAAAATTATTTTTGATTATCATGGATATACTATTATCACTTGGTTCTGAAATAAATGAGATCATCTGCACTGAATTCAAATGATTTTGTTTGTCCACCGTTCATTCCTGAAAACCATGGTAGATTTTTGATTTCCTTCTGTTTTTACTATCATATGCAATTTTGATTTCCTTGTGTTTTTATTGCCAAATGCAATATTAGTCTGGTCCTGGATTCAATTTTCTTTGTACTTCCCTTTCAGTTTCTATCTTTATTTTCTTCTTCACTCCAACATAAACCAAAATTACCATTTTCTTTGTACTAAAAAAAGAGAGAGAATATTTATTGCGCCATTGCTTTCTGTTCATGCATTGCATACGCACATCTCTCTTTGATACCCTACCTTTTTTGCAAGTGAACAAGGAGTTTTGGAAACACCCCCACATTTTCTACTGTATTAGTGTTACCCCTTTGTACTTCTTCTATGTTTTAGGATGACACCTTCCAAGAATCATAAATGAAACAAAAAACCCACCCACACCCCCTCTAAAACTTTCATTTTTGAAATGGACATGTTGATTTCTTGTCCGTTAATCTTAGTTGTTCTTCCACTAACTTTTATGAGTGAATATTCGCGGTACAAGATCCTAAGATAAGAAATATGCTTATACCATTCGCATGGTTGCATAATCCACGGATTACCAAACTTTATATGACGATTGTTTTTGCTCGGTGCCAGTCTGTTTAAATTTCTCGGAGAGCCTAATGATCATGACATTTTAAACCTAGATCGAAATACATCTTCCAAAATATTTCACAGGATATATCCTATCTCCGGATAACCCTTCTGATGGAGCAAAAACGGGGTTTATACGACGGTTCCGGTAGGATGTTTTTTTTGTTGTTGATAGGACCATAGTTACTGGTTAGTGTTGATGTCTCATACTTTTGTACTTTGAAGCATATTAATATTGTCAAATAAATGAAATGAAAAAAAATAAAGAAGGAAAAAGAAACAACAGAATCAATAGAATATGCTTAAGTACAACACTCTCCATTAACTCCACTCTCAATATCATATGAAATATGCAAGCTAAAAAGGTTAAAAAGTTGGTCATCTTTAGACTCTTCCAATCTTCTGCTTCACAATTGACTTTGAATCATCATCATTCATTAAACTATTGCTATCCTCCTCATAATGGGAAAATATCAAATACCTACTCATATAACAGATTGTATGGTCCCCCAGTGTCATGAGTATCAAAGAAAAACTTATGTTAAGGGGTTTTAAATGCTTATGCTTACATATTCTCAATTGAACTTTTCCTTTCTGGTGACATCTACTTGACAAAACAGCAAAAGGAGGATCTGCCAAAATCTTCAATCATCACTTGCACAAGTAAAGCATGACTTGGATGAGAACTGTAGATGCAAAGTCCAAGTTTGCAGTTGAAAGTAACGCTTGATTGCTTGATAAACTTTAAGCATGAAAGTAAGGCTTTTTAGCTGCCCATTTCTGCACAATTGGTAGTGGGAACCAAATGTGAAATTTCTAGTATTTCAAGGAACCCCGTTCCAGTCACAGAATATAAAATCTACGGCAATTTAACATAGACTAGCAACTCAATATGAGTTTTTTTTATGCCAAAATGATGCAGAATCGATTGCACTAAAAAAAAACCAGTTGGGCTTGTTCATTTATGGTTTATGATACCACAAATGTGAAGTCTAAACTCAGCTTCTACATCTGAAGAATAAGAAACGTAGGAAAAAGAAAGAACCTGAGCACAATCCAGGTATGTGAGCAACGTTTTCGAATTCGACAATGGTGGCAAGGCTAAGGTTTGCTTTCTCAACGGGTACAAACCGTACAGCCGTCCAATGATTAGATAAATTGAAGAACGGGTAATGTAATTTAACCATACTTCAAGAATGTCCATAGAAAGTTGTTAACAGCCAAATGAAAGAATCTAATAAAAGACATTAAAAAGGGGCAGCAAGCAGCGTGCCCATTAATTTAGGACATTAAGCACCCCCGCATACTTCTCTTGGGGACTCTTGCTGAAAACTTGGAAGATTAAACCGTCTCCTCAATTCATACTCCCAAAGGGACAACTAACCAACTATAAATACCTATCTTTTAGGCTCTCTACCGCAATAAATATTGGGACGCTGGAATTTCACTCTTAGAAACCTTTAAGCAAGCTTCATATGACCTGTGTGTGTGACAAGAAGAGGAAATCGAATCTTTAGTGTGTGAACATGGTTCATGTGCTGTGTAATCCCCGTTCTAAGCTTTTATCAGACATGAATTTATTTTGACGTATGGCTGACATAACAACAGCCAAGACTAAAGAGTCTCTGCATAAATCGAATACATTATGCGAGATGAATACATTATACATATACATCAGTACATCTTTTTAAATGCTGAGAGGCTCTTATGAACCTTCTTTTTCTATTTGCTTGCGCAGTATTTCCCGCTCAGATGAGTTTTTCAATAAAAAGCTGGGACCAAATAGATGCAACGGGCACTCAATGCCCCGACACTACTCCCAAACAATAAAAAATAGAACACCAATAAGGTATAAGTTGATCTGCATCAACTAGTATTCAAATCATGAGGATAAAGTTGCAATAAGAAAAGGGAACACAAACATGTAATCAGTGTGGATCCATATTTGTCTTACTACACAATCAATGACTCATTGTTTGACTATCCAACACTGATTGTTTAATAAGGATTAGATCTCTCATACAGTACACTGGAATCACAACAGTAAAAAAACAAGGAGAAGAAAAGAAAAGCTTGTGCCATCCTGTCTTTCCTTACCTTTACCTTGGCATTATCACATGTTGGTGTGTCAGAAATCTTCTACTAATCAACAAAGAAAAACATAGATCTCCCTGAATCCAAGACAATTTGACAAAAATAATATAGATAAGACCTACTTAAATTCTAAACTAAAGCACAAAGATGTTTGAAGATTTACAAAAAAGATAGTTTATCAAGTGGATTACTCTGACTCGACTTGTCCAGATGTGCATGCAGGTATCCGTTGATTATATGGATAATTACAAAGAACCAAAAATGAACACGATTGGAGTTAGAATCAATGTGATCCCTTTCTGCACTCAAAAAAGAATATTACCGTTCTCCGATCCAGCATCCCCGTCACCATATTCTGTTTCCCATTCGAGTTGTGTAGTATCACTGGATTCCTCTGCTTTTGGAACTTCACTTTATCATACAGCAAAAGTACTGCAGAGCTCTGGAGGACTGGATTTGACAGATCCACTATGCCAACCCATCAAAATTTTCCTTTTGACCAATGAGGCTGTTGTTTCTCTGTCACAATATACAAGTCAACAACATTTAGGCTACAAGGAGTTCCAAGTGAGACCCAACAATTTCACTTCAGGAGGTATATCATGTTTTATCTATGCTGCTTTTTGTTCTTGCTTGGTTTTAGCAGTGCTGACATGCGTTCAATATCTTCAGGTCTTGATTGCTTTCCACCCATTAACCACTGCAAAGCCTCTGCTGCAGCATCTTTCTCTGCGAGCTTCTTGTTATTGCAAGGCTGTCCAACAAATTCCATTCCATTGAACTCTACTGTGGATTGAAACTGAATGTTTCTTACTTGTTTTGTCTTGTAAAGAGGGGCCTCATGACCCGCTCTGGTCACCAATGTTTGAAGTTGGCTCTTGGAATTATCACCCCCGGGTCCACTTCCATTTCTAGAAATCGCTCCTGGTGCTGGTGGTGGAGGTGTTGAGGATGTTAAATTTTTTGTTGACGGTCTTATGATTTGCCTGTTTAACACAAACCTACCCTCACATCGATCCTCTGATACAAGCAACCGCACTGCTGATAGCAGCTCTTGAAAACAATGGATATCCATCTTAGGATTCAGAAGCTAATCAGAAAGATAAAATCACCCAGTGAGTGCAAAGGTAAAATCAGTAAAACAAATTAAAATCAACCAAATAAAGCAAAACCAGGATAGAACAATATGCTTTGCAATTATCGCAAATGTGGATGGGCACAAGGGTTCCATCAAAAGCTAGGAGCAAAAATGCTGCCATATGATGAAATATTTATTTCACATTTGGTTCGCGCCTGAAAAACCAAAATAGAATCCAAAAACTGGGGTCGAATTCCAGAACTAGTAAAGATCTGATGAACACACTACATATTTCTGCAGTGCGTTCATTTTGAAGAACACACTACATGTCTGAACCGCAATAAACTACAATTTCAGGGAGAACGGACTAAAACCAATTTCCATTCACATTTTGCGTATTTCTGTGCCGCAACCAAAACTCTTTTCGGAAATAAGAAACTAATCAGAAGCAATGGTGATCTTATAAAATGTACTTGTTTACTAAACAGTGAACTGCTTTGGGCATCACTAACAAAGCAAACCTCCTAAAAGTTTTCCTAATCATGTATGGTTCAAACATTTTATACACTACCATAATGATGAGAGTTATGAATCGTCAACCAGATAACCAACAGCAACAGCTATGAAAGATCCTACTTACTTTTGTCTGAATTAGCTCATCAAACTCTCTCTTTATGGTAAGATATATTTCTGCTAAGGCAGGTGTCATGAAAAACTCCAAATATCCTCCCAACATTTTCAAGTGCCCATCCTACAGAGATATGAAATAGTCTCAGTTTAATCCAAACCAAAGAATATAGGTAAATTCTAAGAAATATTACCCCGATTTTTAATATAGTGTTACTGAAACTCACCAGCCCTCCTTTAGATATGTTTCCACCAAACAAGAGAAGTATGGAATCAGATATTGCCGTTGAATCGCGCAGAAAAACTGTGTTTACTTTCACCTTCTCATTGAAAACTAACCACGGATAGGGGATGCTTGATTCTTTACCATTGACAGAGTTCTAAAAAGACAGCAAACAGCAGCAACAAGCAGAATTAGAAACATATGACCAGATTTTGTTCTCCATGATAAAATTGCGTAGATGAATATTTAAAAAGCACAGTAGAGAATTAACCAGTAACAACAGGAAAGACAAGATCAGCAAAACAAACCCACCGAATATAGAAGGACAGGACCATCCTCCATTGTCTTAAACGAAACTGATTTTTCCTTGTTCTGTAGATTCACTTACATTAGTTTCACAACGAGTACCACAAATCATCAGAGGAAGCAATTATCAATCATACAAAGACATTAAACATTCAAAGAAAGAAGAACGACTCGAGAGGTAAAGATGAGGTTGCATCACAACCTTATTCGAAATTAGAGGAGCCTATATAATATAGGAGCAGCATTTCCAGTGAGAGCTCAATGAAAACTCAATGTAACAACAAAAGATCATGCGGAAGGAATCATTTGAAATTGAGAAAAATACCATAACCGAGCAAATTCCAGGGTAAAGTCCTGCGCAGATAACTGCTCTGACTAAGTGCTCATCATGGCTCCACGCATTGCAGGTATTTTGATCGTTACTAAACAAGCCTGTATCCATGATCAAAGAAAGGAACTGCTTTCGCAGGGAATCAATAGCTTTCAGTGTTTGAGCAGAAAGAAAATTATTCCAGCAGTATTCATATCCAATTTGTTCCCTTTCAGCTTCTTTCCAGCCTTCATAGGCTCGCACCACTGTAAGATGGTCACTATAATATCGGCCAGCAAACTGGGATTTTGCAGATTCTGCGAGCTACATAAAAATGTAACAGACTTTAGACACATTACCAGCATTCTACCATGCTTCCTAGCATGCTGCACTGCCACTAGTTAGAAATCTAGACATCAATTTTCTCTCTATTTTTTTTCATAGTTTTCTCTTTGTTCACAAAATATCAAACATCCTATATATATTAAGAAAGTTTGCCTATTCATCAAAAGCATTGAAATAAGTATATGGTTGTCTAGTAGCAGACTAGCCAGATAACTCAAATGAGAACTACATTTACTTACATCTTTCTTATCAAGTGGCATAAGAAATGGATCTCTGACACTCAAACCAGCAACGATAGTTACTATTGGATCTAGGCAATGGAACATAGCACCCAAAATCAGCATCTTTCCTAGCTTAGGCTCCACCGGAAGCATTGACAGGTGGTGTCCTGTCAAGTGAGTCATGCAACTTGATTAATTAACTTGAGGGGCATAAAATTTTGTCGTGAAAAATAGACAAAGAAAATAGTTAGTTACCTAGAACAGTAAGATTTTCCTTCGCATCCAGTGCTCCAATTATTTTCAAATACTCAACAGCATTTTGAACCTAAAATGAGGTGATTCAGATACTATTCATAGAAGCGGAAAGCATGAAAAATATGATATATTTTTTCATATACAGAGAACTAAAAAATCTTCGAATGCTAGAAAGAGAAGTGAAAGGATCCCCACTGTGCCACGCAGCAAGCTCAAACGTTATGCAAGGTAAGAAAAAGAAAGCATATAGAAATGTCTTACAGATAATAACTCTGGTGATTGCAAAGCTCTAGAAAGGAAGTCTGAAATGCTCCCAAGCTGTAGACTTTTGATTTGCAAGCACAGTGATTGCAATGGTGTCCTTAGAAGTTCTGGAAGTTGGTAGTCTGCAAAGGCATCATATACACATTTTGGATAGAGACGGTAGCACTCGCCTGGTTGAACCCGACCAGCTCTTCCTCTTCTCTATATGAAGGACAGAAGAGAAAAGTTGCAAAAACAAATCAAAAAACATAAGACAAAAGAAATGCCAAGAGAAAAACATGATACTCGTTGCACAATCCCAAATGAGATAATATTCCAAATTATGACTTGAGACACTTCAACATTAAAATAAACCGAGTTGCACATCAAAATCTACTGCCAAATAAAAATTATTTTCCTTGTTGTTATAGAAATGAGAGGCTTAGGGCAAAGACCTACTGGAACACCTATGCATCAATACTGACCCTAAAACACCAAAGTGTCTAAGGTGATCACTCACTCAGTAATCGAGCATTACTAAGTGAGCACGTGATCATTAGGTAATCGGTTGGCTGTGGCACTCGCTGACTCAACGGGAGCCCACAACTTGTATCATAGCTAGCTATAAAAACATTGTACCAGACTGTGTATACATATTGTTTTATAGTATGATAGGGTTTTCAAAATGTTTATGGAAACATAGCATACACTTTTTAAGTAGCAAAGCTTCTATCTTATGTTATATACATGTTCTTAATGATTTATAAAGCACTAAAATAATGCATAACAGGAGCTATATTCAGGTGAAAAGATTTCCTAAAGGTGATTAGAAGTGCATCACTTGATGTCAACACAAGATAAGCTCTCCGTACCCTTTTTCTTCCATCACAATCTAGTTAATAATTTTATTAGTTTCAACAGAAGCCCTTAATCAGTGATTCAGTAGACATAATTCCCTTGTCTTTGGCTACAGAATCAACACCGAATGTACACCAAACTCAAAATATTTACCAAAACAATGAACCAGCATTTCTTCAATAAAAGCTTTCATTTTCTAGACTAAAGGCTACGAGGTTATTTCCTAGCAAACAAGTAATCATCAAAATTGCAACTGGCACATTTTGGATACAATTTCTTAAGTTCAAAATTCTAATCAACAACTCCCAATCACTATCAAACATGTATTGAAACTCGAGCGTCAATCAAAGATCTACTGCTTGATTAGTAGATAATCTTACCTGTAGAGCAGCGGCCTTTGAGATCCATGACGGAAGCAAACAAGGAGTATTATTCAATGCGTCATAGGATGACTCTTTTGCTTTCCCGCAATCAACAACAAAGACCACATCATTTATGGTAATGCTTGTCTCTGCCATGTTAGTAGCAAGGACTATTTTCCGGACCTCTCCATCAGGCTTATCAAATATCAACCTCTACATGAGAATCAAAGAAAACATTCAAGAAATTAACAACAAATCAAGTGTGGCATAAAGCTGATGAAGTAGCCATGTTTAACAGAGATAACCCAGGGGCTACAATATCTGGTGGGATATGCATCCTAATATTCTGGTTTGTGTAGTACGTCTGAACAATGTAACAATTACTAACTATTCTGAAAAGAAAATAAGTAAGGCACACCATTTCGACTTTAAACATAACCCCAGTGCTGCCGTAAATGATCCATGAAGCAATTGATGATCCGCGGTGAGCTTCTTTTTTTATTTATATTTTTGGCTTTGCTATAAGCCAAATTGGCATGGTCATTATGTTGTCAGAGAAGTAATTGTGCCAAATCAAGGTTCCAGACGATTAAAAAAATAAAAAAATAATTCAAATGCCATTGCTAGTGAACATTGAAGGTACCTGGTCAGAGCTGGCCATTGAACCATGACATGTAAGTATTAACACTTTGCTTTGATCACCCAAAAGAGGATGAGCTTGAAGCTGATCTTTCAGAGCATTAATATCATCCCACCCAGTCATAAAAACCAATACAGCACCAGGTCTTTCCTTTTGACAGATGTGGCACAAGATGTTTTCTATGAGGTTAAAACCAATCAAATCTGGATTCCAGCAGGACAATGAATCTCTAGTCTGTGGAGTATACTCCTTAAAGTTGGCAGCCTCAAGTGCATCCTGCTCATTTTTAAAAGTTAGGATAATCTAATGTGATAAACACCTACTAGCTTGCAAACATTATATAATTTATATGGAGCAAGTAGCATTGCCATTTGCCAAGACAAGCATACCTCGACAACAAAAGCTATTCTGCTCTTCCTCTTTCTGACACCTTGTTTTTGTGTTTTCCATGTCTTATCGTGACCATAATCATCAACTTGATTATATGGAGTTAACTTATAACCCGTCATATCCAGAACATCCTCCAAGAAATGAGTTTGAACTGGGTACGTAAAACCCTGGAGATTGACCACAGGTTAATATCGTTACACTGAAACACCATAAATTATGTTGATGCCAACAATCTTTTCCACTCAAAAAACCATAAAGATGTTACAGTAACTCAGCACATCCATTTCTTCCAGAAGAGCATTTTACAATAAGTCAATAACTACTAGGAACTATACTATTCATGCGAAAGATATGAGAATGCGAAAGTATATGAGTATGAGAAGTCGGACATCATAAAAGCACAACCCACAAGAATTGCAGTGTGGGAAAGAAGATGAAGACATCAAACAAAACAGAACTGAATGGTATAGGAAGAAGAAACATAGACGCTTAACAATTAGACACTCTCCATAAATTAGGTGTCAATGAAATAAATTCTAAAAAACTGGACAACAACAGAAACTAATAAATGAGTGGTCCTGCTTACGAGAATTTATAACTTACAGGTATTTGTAACATTGGAGCACCACCAAAGTATGATGAGAAAAGCTCCGCATTCAAGGTAGCACTCATTAGCATTAGCCTCAATTCTGGCCTACGAGGAAGGAGGTCTTTTAGGACAATAAGTAGGAAATCTGGATAAGAGAAAAAACACGGTAAGAATTCATTTCAGAAGCATGTTAACATCTCATGGTGTCAGGACAGATTTTGAAGATTTTCAAGGTATATATAGTAGTTCGCAGTTTATCTTCTTTTCTCATCTCAGGGTAAATTTAGCAAAATTTATCTCACATCATTTTGTTCCCAGTTTGGACATATTTTTCTCATGAGCAGCACGTTGACACCAGGAATTTAACCTTTTCGAGTGTAAAGAAAACTGAATCTTAAGATTTACCTTCATTCATCCCACGCTCATGAATCTCATCGACGATAACATGAGTTACGCCTTTCAAATTCCTGTCGACCAGCAATCTTCTTAACAAAATGCCTGTGGTGCAGAAAAGAAGCCGAGTATCTCTGCTTTTGATACCCTCCAGTCGAACCTTATAACCAACCTTTACGAAAAAAAAGTAAAGAATTACATTAGATGACTTGATACTACAGATGAGTTTTTCAAAGACGAGATTCAGACATGTACCAATGCTACTCGGTGGAGAAACTTACAGATTCACCGATTTTCTCCCCTCTCTCCGCTGCAACTCTTTCTGAGACAGCCATAGCAGATATTCGTCTAGGTTGAGTACATATAACACTACATAAAGCCCCATGACCAGATTCTATCTCAGACTCTAAAATGTACTGAGGAATCTGCGTGGTCTTACCACAACCAGTTTCACCTGAGACGACAACAACCTGAAATCACTCATCAGAAGAGCATAATCATCAGTACGGGTAATAAAATCCTTCCAAGTAATAAGAGATTAAAAAGACAAAACTGATGAACCAAATGCACTATAAACCATGATTAGAAATCCATCACATATGTTTTCTCTTAGATGGGTGTATCTTATTCCCCAACACATAACCATATATAAGGTTTTTGGGACAAAAGATAAATTCCCAAAGCTAAGCAGGATAAAGTACCTGCTGTGGCAGAACAAGAATTAGAGATGGGGTGCCATCTGCAATGCTAAATACCAAAAAGAACATACAAAAAGACACGTATTTTTCATGAATAGTTGAACTTTTGTTCTCGTAGCGAAACCTAAAGGTACTCCAAATTTCTAACTGCAGTTAAAGAACTTGTGAGTTGAGACCCATCGACAGTATAACTAAACTACACATACACAGTAAGGTAAAGGATGATAGCAATTTTTCATAAATGTTGCTAGGAAACAGTACAACATACTTTCCGTATTGCTGTAGCTTAAGGGATGACGTCCTCTATTAGGACAAACAACGGGAAACTGCAGTCTAGAATGTTTTTCGTGTAGCTTTTAAGGAAAGTACTTTTTTTTTTGTTTTTTGATGATAGGTTTTTCAGCTTTGGAGAAAAGCAGCTTAGGGCATAGTGAACTAATGTGAAACAAAATTTTAAATCAAATTTGAGTGTTGTCTTAAATTCTAAAATACAGGTGTATGATCATGAAATCTGACATGCTTTTGTTCAACAAAAACATGCTGAAAGTTCCAAACAATAATTGGACAAAACCTTCACCTGATTTTGTGAAATGGTGGTCAGTAGTGCATCCCTTTCTTTGTAAGCTGGGAGACTTTTACGAAATGCTTGCATTTTTTGACCTTCTTCTGATTCCTACACCAAAACGAGTTGCTTCTCAGAATCAAAAATAGCAAAACAGTACATGCCACATGATAGAAAGGTCAACAGAATGTTCTAACTTGGTTTAGTTATTAAAGTAAATAAGCATGGCCACACGAAGTTTCTCATCGACTGTTTCAGAGTAATATGAAAAGGCTAAGGTGAAATACTGGCTTTTGAACTGGAGACATCAACAATGAGGTACAGGATATTCAATAAGCAGGTAGCAGCATGTGTCCTCTTTCTGTAGCTGCAAACTAAAATCCCCCGTACTCTTGCTACTTTTACACAGAAAACAGCTGGACAATGCCTAGTAGAACCAGGATATGTACATCTATCAGTAGTGACTTGGTGTCAGAACCAAATTAACGCTATTGACCAGTTATTTTGTGTGTTTTGTTTGTAATCGCGACGTGGTTACACTTAAAAGCTTCTAAATAGGAATAAGTATCTAAATTAAATCAGATCAATACATTAGTCGTAAATCAAACTTGATCACAAGCTGTACATGACCATGAAAACCAACAGATCAGGACATCCTTTGGCTGAAAGGCATATAAAAATGCGAAAGAAAAGTATGCACCGGCGAATACTAGTGCACAGGGTAATCTTTTCCAAAAAAAGAAAAAGAAAAAAAGAGGTAAATAACTTAATGCACATGAAACCTGCCAAGCCTGTTGCTGACTGTGCAAATGTAAGCTTCTCCGTTTAATGATTTTCTCCATCACAGCACTTGTCGATGTCTGCAGCTCCTGTTGCTCAAAAAGCCCGTCGTCAGTGGCAATACTGCCATAGCTGCTTGATCTGGAGAAGGATACCTTTGGCATAATTCCAATATTCCAAGGCTTCCGGGAAAAGTGCTCCCTGAGCAGAACATCCACTCTTCTTTCCAAACCAAAATGTATGACCACCTGTCAATTCTTAGGAACATCAAAGATACGTAATGTCTTTCTCTTTCTCATATCTTTTAGATATATCATATATGATAAGCAGATCTCAGAAATGTAAGGGACATCATGTTATCCAGAGACAGATGAAGAAACGCAGGTACATTTAAAGGACAGTGGTACGATAAGAAATTCTGAAACAACTTCGCTAGTTATTAGAAATTTTAATTCTCTATGAGAGGGACATTTATTAATATATTTTTCATTTGTCCAGCTGACGGCCAACATTTTTTTCTTTTTGTTTGCTTCATTAGGATTCAAGTTCCCAATTAAGTTAGTCTCTAAGGAATGCTTTTGTAGAATTCATAAGGGCACGGAGTTGTAAGTTTATAGCCATTATATATTTAGCGTACACAACGCAGTTGCATGATATGAGTGAAAATCATGGAAATTACCTCTCTCTGTGGACGCTTGTCATCTAGATCAAATCTGTAGTTAGGCAGCGGCACCTTACTAACAACAACTGCTCTTGCATATTGACGACTGGCAAAGTTTAACAATATCTTTTAGTCTGAGAGTTTAAGATAATTCAATCATTCCAATGAGAAAGAAACAAAATACAATATTTTGGTAAAATATTCAGATGTACCTATACAAACCCATTCTTGTTGCCAGTGCTGAAAGTTGCTCAAACTCATGTCTGTCCTTTTTATCTCTTGACACTGTCTCTTGTTCATCATTGCTGCGAATGAGCATGTTCAACTTCCGTTTCCACTCATCAATACCATCAAACGTGGAAGCACCCTGAGAGCCATAATTGCATACATGAACATGAGTTCCACATACTAGTTATAACGGAATGTCTCCCATAAACGACGACAGTTTGCATAATTAGTACAAGGATTCACAAAACTTGGTCAGAATCCAAGAATTAACAAAATTGCATTTGGACGTGATTTATCATATGCAGCATAGAAAGCACTGCCAACAAAAAGCAAAGCATGTGATCTCTCTACAACATCCAAAGTCAATGATCAGATCAAAAGTTTTGCACAATTCCACACCAATCGTTATCACAGCTTGAACCACCTGGAATAATGACCTTAACCAACACTAGAACTCAGTAAATCAGAATCGAACGCCCAACAATTCTTTTCATTAGTCCCGCACCAGAACTCAAAAATAGTTTCAATGCAGATAGTGCCCCCCAGATGTTTTTACTGCTATGAACAACTTATTCCGTGTCACAAAGCACTACAGTACAAGTCATGGAACTAATTAACACAGTGCTATTTACCTGGCAAAATGCCAATTACCTCAGTGATGGTAATAAGAAAT
This sequence comes from Papaver atlanticum, assembly GCA_023531105.1. NCBI lineage: Eukaryota > Viridiplantae > Streptophyta > Magnoliopsida > Ranunculales > Papaveraceae > Papaver > Papaver atlanticum. Next base: position 768,002 of record JAJJMB010005871.1, on the reverse strand, counting down.
TGTGAAAACATACTAAACTAGTGTAGAAAACACCGCTCGTCTATGTTAAAATTCCTCATGAAGTTACAACATTTTTAAACATTAAGATACACACATAAAATATGACAACTTGGAAATGCAGTAGGTATATCATCAATTCATCTCTTCGTCATCTATTACAACTCAACAATGAGGTGGTAGCAACATATCGGAAATGTATCATCAATATAACTTCTCTCATTATCTCTATCTTAAGGTTACCAGTTGATACATTATCTAACGCGAAATGCACCCCACGAATTATCACAAAATTGTCATAATGCCTCCATTCCCTAAACCATAAACACGCCGAAAACTAACAATAGACAATAACATTATCCACAAATATGAACTCCACAACCTTAAATTTTTTTTTGCATGTATAATAAGATACTAACAGTTGACCAAAAAACAAAAACAAAAATTTACTACTAACCTTACAATTAGATGAAGAATAATCAGTATCAAAATCAGACTCATCTTCTGAAAAATCATTAGATAGTTGTTGTTGATGATGATTATTATTAAGAGGAGTCACATATAAAACTGAACCTTGATTATCTCTGGAATCAAAATCAAGAGACCTAGTTGATGAAGAAATACTTTCAGATGAATTTGATGGAACTAATATAGTTGACCTTAATCTATTATGTGGTGGTATATAAACAGATGATGCTGAATAACCAACTACCATTTTTCTTCTTCTAACCAAGGTTTTTTTAGGGTTTTGAAGATGTATTATAAACTTACAGAATGGAGGAGATGAACAACAAATTTGGGGAGAAGGAGAACTCAAACAAAACATTATTTATATTTAAGTAAAATGTTTTTTTTATGATGTCATCATGAATTTAACCCGGAGGACGGAGTTAGATTTTTCATGACGTTTTCAAGGAATTTTGTGGGTTTTTGGGAAGTGATGATGATGGTGGGGTGGATTTGAGGGAGTTACTGGTGATGAGTAAAATCTAACTGTAATTTTTACTGTTTACATCACTAATTCAAACTTTTCCAGTGCTGTTTTGTCTAATTTTGGGAAGTAGGATAAGTTTAGGTCAATTTTTGTAGATTTACTCAGCTGTTATTTTTCTAGATGGATAAAATCAACGGTTATTATTGGGACAGGTAATTTCTACGCGGTTGAACACTTGGAAGTTGGAACTAACATGCTGAATGCCTGAATTCCACGAGTTGGGGACAAATGGTAACGGAGGAAACCGCAGCAAGTGGCTGTTTCACAAATGTGCGATGTTTTTTTTTTCTTCTATATATATATATTTTTTTTTTTTTATGGAAATTGGGGGCCCCTAAATTTTATTTATTCGACTTCCTCATTCAAATTGAGGTTTGAAGGATTATATTGATCAATTACATCATTAAACAGGACAATGCGGATAGTACAAGATATACAATCGAGATTTAAAGAAACGAGATAAGAAAATTGTATTAAACTTCTGCAGCATGTTGAAGGATTGCATATCCCTAAAATATATCAGATGCTTCCATAAAGGAGAAGTAATATGCCTAAATTAGTTTCTTTACAAACGATCTTTATATCTGGCGAAGTAGATCGTTTTCATCCATAACATGCTTGATAACGATGCCCAAACGATTCTAAAGCTACTCAAGAAATAAGACCAAGCCTCAAAGTTGTCTTATAGTGTAAAAAGAGATGAGAATTAGTTTCAATGTGTTTTCTGCAAAAAAAACACAATTTGCATCTTGAATCAAGCCTAACATAATATCCAAACCAAAAAACAAAATTTCAAGGGGACTCTAGGATTCCACAATTGTTTGTCAGGTAAAGTAGGATAACCATTTTTTCCAGAGCAGAATAAGCATTAGCCATTGAGAAACCTTTTCCACTTCCATAAATCCAATGCATGTCATCCATACCCAACTCAACAGTAAAAAGAGTAGTACTAGGATCACCAATTAGCTGCATTAACTGGATTACATCCAATATCTCATTCTAATTCAGATTTGGGTTCATTATGCTAAATGGGTCTCTGTGCAAGGCTTATAAACCAACTAGGGGTATGAGACAAGGTAATCACTCTGTCTCCATACCTTTTCATAATCTGCATGGAGTCTTTGTCCAGATACCTACTCCATGTTGAGAATTGCCAACTCTTACATGGATTTAAAGTCACCAAAGATGCGCCTAGTATCAGTCACTTGCTCTGTGCAGATGACTGTATTTTTTTCGCTAAAGCTCGTTGAGTCATTTTGCTAGGACAAGAGCGGGTGGATGGTGTTTTCTAGGTGATGGCTATTCCCCTTTCTCGAGAGCACATTCAAAGTCGTAATGGCTTATTAGAGGATTACATATGGAGAACATCTTTTCTGGATGTATTAAAAAGGGCTTCTCTAACCGGTGAAAAGAGTAGTCGATGTCCACTAACAGCCATTCCTGGTTCAGCTCCGATAACGCAATTCCGAGAGGAGTCGATGGGCCCAGGATCCTTTCGGACCTGGAAAAGGTGTGACGCAGGTTCGGGGTTTGGTAAACCAACTGCTCGCTCCTCTAGTGTTGATTGAGTGTCGGGCCCCTTTTTCGTTGCCTAGGTTAGACCTTAGGAATACCCCAGAAGAGGATTTTGCTCTACTCCTTTCTCTTCTTTCTTTTTGATTGAATATACAGAATGTCTTTCCACTAGCTAGATCAAAGTTAGAACATGTCCCTTTCGTTATTACAACCTTCATTATTTATGTCAAACACCAGAAGCTACACATACATTCTCATTGGATTTCAATTATTCGTAACTGCGTTAGATATTCATTTAAGTCTTCGGGTTGCACCTCCAGATCTTCAACAAGGTGGAAATTCTCGTATTCTACATGTACATGTTCCTGTGGCTCATACATACTGAAGCTGAGAACTAAATGGGTTTAATCAAAGACTTTAGTCTAGTATCTTGCCAAGTCATAAATTTTGAGAAATCAGGTCGTGTTTTCAGTCATAATGTTGATCCAAGCCATACTGTCTCTCTTATTAGGACACTTAACGTTAAGAAGATTGCTTTAAATGAGAAATACTTGGGGATTCCTCTTTTCATAATTAAGTCCAAAACAGATTCTTTTATTCATCTTACTAGGCACTTTGATAAGAGAGTGGCAAAACGGTCAGGTAAAAACATCAATCAAGCAGGAAGGTATGTTCTTATTAATCATGTACTTAAGGCTTCTCCAGTCTACCGCATGAACATTTTCTCTACTCTTGACAAAGTCATTCACCAGATGGAGCAATCCTAAAGGGATTTTTGGTGTGTGTGTGGGTGGGGGGTGGGGAACAGACCTGGTGGCTTATACTTGAAAAATTGGTGTCAAATCTGTACTCACAAATTTCAAGGGGGTCTTGGTTTTAAAAATCTTAGACATGTTAATATTGCTTTATTATCTAAAATTGCTTGAAACCTAATCTATTCTCAAAATGATCTTTGTTTTAAGATTTTGAAATGCAGGTATTCCAAAAATTGTTCTCCCTTTTATTATCCAGTGAGTAAAGACAGCTCTTGGGTATGGAGAAGCATTTGTAGGGGTTTAGATTTTATTGGTCACAATGCAGTTTGGGATCTAAGAGATGGCAATAGCATTTTGGCTTTCGGAGACAATTAGATTCCTAATAGTCTCTAGCCTTCATGTTCTGCCTACCCAAACCCTAACTTCTTAGTGTCTGATTTGATAGATAGCTAATAGCTGGAATCTTGATCTAGATAATGCTTATTGCACCCCTCAAAATGCCCAACTCATCCAGAGTACTAGAATTCCTCTTTCAGGTCATGACAGACTAATCTTATTCACTAAAAAAATGGTCAAATCTCTGTCAAATCGACGTATAAAGTTTTGTCTAGTCAAATCAACCACATTCAGAATTCCCAGAATGTAGATCCTGTTTTGATGTCTCTTTGGAAGCTCCCTATGCTCCCAAAAGTTCATATATTTTACTTGGAAATGCTATTAGAATATTTTGCCTGTGAAATCTATTATCTGTAGATTTAATGATTCTCATGATATGAATTGCAATCTGTGTGGAACTGTGGTTCCTAAAACTGTTGAGCATCTTATTTTGCATTGCCCTTTTGCTCAAGCAGTTTGGTCTTTAACTCCTTATCATAACCTAGTTTCACAAGTTAGGGATTCAACTAAGAATTTAAAAGATGGGTCGGGCAGTGGTTATCTTCACATTGAGTGATAAAGCTGTTGATATTTTCTCTATTGCTTGGAGCATATGAAAGGAAAAATGTTCTTTTACTTTTCAGGTAAAAAATTTAAATTATTCCACTACTGCGAGATTAGCTCTTAAGCTTATGAATGGTACTGATACCTTTCTTAGATCTGAAACTGTGGAAATTTCGCCTGTTATCATTTCTAATGTTAAAAATGATTTGAATTTAATAGTCACTTCATTGGCAGAAGATTGCATTATTGTTTATAGTGACGCATCTTTTGATATGAATACTAATCTCTCCGGAACGGGTTTGATTATGAATGATGCAGCAGGCAACTATATTGGATGCAAAGTCACTCAAGGAGTATCGAGGAATGCTGTAGAGGCTGAATGCTTGGCTTGTTGGAATCAAGTACTTCGGCGAAAGAAATAGCTACAGTAAAGTGTGTTTCATTAGTGATGCTCAATTAGTAAAAGGATGCTTCAATTCTAATAATAACCAGTTGTTCTGGTATAAACAATAGTAGATGATTGCATGTTTATTTTCATTTTTTAGAGTAGAATTTCTAAAAAGAAATTTCAACAATTTTGCTGACATTGCAGCTAAGCACTGTAACAACTTTAGAGTGCAGGGAGAATGGTTGGGTACAACCCCGACTTTCCTGTCACAACACCTGTAGTTTCTATGATTTAATGTTATCCTTTTATTTCTTAGCAATTTTTTTCTTCTTCTGAGATCTAGCAAACTGCATATTTCATCTCCACCTGCAGACACTATGTATTTTACCACGACATTTTTCCTCTTTTAAAGTTTGTACATATAAGGACACGTAAGCTCGTCAACACTGTTTGACCGGTCAAGAGATGAATTAACCGCTATTGACTTTATTTAACAAGGATATGGACATCAATTAATAAAAAATTGATCAAATTATAATTTAGACATGAAATTAGTACGAAAAGTTATGCAAAATAGACTATTTGAACGTATAATTCGGATATCGGAAGAAGAAATTATCCAAATTGTGAGAAAGGTAAAATAGTAATTTCATAGACAATTGTTATTAAGGGAACCGTCACTGCTACTCAGGGCACCTTCTATGTCAGAGTATAATTTATTCGTTTCTGCTTCCCACATCCAAATGGATATGCTTAGTAATTTTTATTTGGATATATCCAAAATCGAATCGAAGAGAAACTCATTCTCTTCTCTTCTTTTTTCCATTCATCCTCTTTCATTCTCCATTATTACTTTGATGCATGAATTGCCGAATGCTTTAATTTATTATTGTTCTTTCAATTATTGTTATTCTTTTAGAATTGTGAAGCATGTTAGTGAATATTGAGAGTTATTTGTTTCCACAGAGCACTCTTTGGGATGATGTCCTCACTCGTTTCCACTTCAGATTTAGTTTTCAGAAAATATGGTGTACATGAAGACTTCCATTTTCGTAGCTTAAAATTTTATCGAATTAGAGATGTTGTGTATATCTTTTATATATATATTCTTTCTTTATCCGTGAAACACACACATTACTATATTCGTATTACTCGAGAGACTTCCATTATATAGTATTAGAGAGTTTGAGTTTGTTTTTAGTTTAATTTATATAATTATAATTCTTAAAATCGATATCTAGATTTGATGCTTTAATTAGGTTGTAATCCTATTAGCTAAGCAAGTTTAATATTTGGGTCGTCACAGTATAATCCTGGGCAAGCCAATTTTAAAGCTCGCTCTCCTTTCCACAAATCCTCCCAGATTTAAATGCCACTTTTGTTACCAAGTAAGGATTCACGGTGTGCCCGACTGAACAAACAGTCTAGATTTCAAAATTGCATCCCATAAGCATAAACACACAACTCTATTAGTCAGATTTGGAAAAAGAGCATCAGTAACCCCTCCAATTTTTTGGTTTATAATTATTCTCCACAAAGCCTATTTTTCACTGCCATATCTCCAAATCCACTTGGTATGGAGAGCTTTAATCACCGACTGGAATTCTTGATCCCTATACCACCCCGACATTTAAGAAGAGTAACGCTAGACCAAGTAACCCATCTCATTTTCTTACAAGTTAAAGAAGAACCCCACAAGAAATTCCTCATGATTTTCTCCATCTCCTTAGCTACACTGGCAGGCATTTGAAACAAAGAAAGGTAAATATATAGGAAGACTAGCTAATACACTCAAAATCGTTATCAGTCTTTGACCTTTAGACAAATAAGATATTTTCCAACCTGATAAATGCTGCTGCAACTTCTGAATAATATCACCGCAAACGACCTTGCATTTTGATTTACTGCCTATCTGAATACCCAGATAATTCATAGGCAATCGAGCTAAGGAACAACCAAAAATATCGGCACAAACTTCTCCATTATGCATTTGACCAAGCCTATCAATCGTACTTTTTCTAAAATTGATTGTTAAACCAGAAACTACTTCAAAAGCCAAAATAATATTCTTCAAATTTTGCACATGTTTTTCATTTTCATCAAGAAACACAATAAGATCATCTGCAAATTGTAGTTGAGTGATCACAGTCCCATGGGAAGCTACCTTAAAACCAAAAATCAAAAGCTACCTTAAAACCAAAAATCAAACCTTGAAAAGCAACTGATTTAAGCATTAAAGATAAAACCTCAGCTACTTCGATGAAAAGAAAAGGAAAAATTGGGCCTCCTTGTCTTATACTTTTTTGGCTTCTAAATAGATTGGTAGCTTCACCCTTAAGAAGAACAACAAATCTAGGGGTAGAGAGACACCATTTAATCCAGTTTCTCTACTTGTAACCAAAGCTAAATCTCGCCAAATTATGATCGGCACATCCCCAAATCTCGGGTAGAAGATCGATATTCAAATAAAGCAGTTTTCTTAATATTCAATTCACCTAAGACTTTAGGCATGGCAGCATATAGCATAGCATGAAGAAAAACAGAATATTAAAATGTTAACATCGTCGAACCTGATTACACAATTCTCATTTACATTTCTTAAAATCACAAGTAGAGTGCACGTGCGTTGCACGGCAAACAATAGTCTTTGCATTTTCCCATGTTTGAAAAATATGACACACTGCCATAAAAGAAAGTTGTTTTCTCGATTTATCAGGTAAAAGAAAGTTGTTTTCTCGATTTATCAGGTAGCGCAACACTGCCTGTACTACACCTAAATTTTATTTTCCACCTCCACTGTTGCATAAAAATAGTGTTTTCTCATCCTTAGTTCTGTACTCACCATTAATGAAACAATGAACAAAATCATAAAAGAAGAAGATAGATTAAGTAGCATGATTCAGTCATAGGGTGTTATGAGAAATATCTAATAATCTGTCTTGTTATTTGGCAGCCAGTGTCGAGTGATGGATGCTGGTTCACGCGACTCATCTGCCTATGAAACATGGAAGACAACATATTGTTCTATTTTAAAAAAAAAAAAAAGTACTGAATATATTTGAGAAATTATGTACACAGTTACAAAAGAATGGTAGATGAAGAAGAACAGTCACACTTTAACCGGTAGCTAGGCTCCAACAGTCGAGCTCAATGAGCAATCATTTTTGCTTCAGCCAGCTATACCATGGCTTCAGTGAGGAGTTATTTTTGTCTTCCATTTAAACATTGAGCCAATACAGTTGACTGAAGTGCAGAGATCACTCACCTCATCATCGCGAAGAGTCCTTGTGAATTGAAAATCCACACTTTATGAAATATCAGTCATATGTGAAGTAAGAGATTCAAATATATCATCCGCAGCTTGTATAATGAGAGATTCGAATTTTTCATCTGCAGCTTGTACAATCCAAGAAAGTTCTTGCCAAAGGGTAATTAGTAGTCCTCTGTTTATGCCAAAACGAAATGTTAACTCCATGTCCAGTTATCAACCCAGCATTCCCATGAAGACACCTCTAGTTATCAGTACTCAATAGCTTGATCCTGTAATGTACCGAGCGAATAGTGTTGAATGATTTAGACCGTATTTAGAACAAATTACTTCAACCCATAAGGCTTATTTTCAGTATAGAGTCTCTGCACCTACTTGCATAGGTAAAGCCTCTTATTCGCATATAAGTATTTCAATATACACATATATGTATTTGAAAATTAAGTGTACCATTCTAGCTATAGACTACTAATGAAAGTATTTACATCAATGGCGGAATTGGCATTTCATGTTTTTTTTAAAGTATCAAGTTAAGCCTGGTGTTCATGTGTCTGTAGAAAAACAGGCCTCATATGTACAAATAAGTATGTAAATCTTGCAAGTTTTGAATTAGAATTAGTAACCACCGTTACCTTAAGCTCGACTGGAGTTGACTGGTGTGTTCATGACACTCCAATTAGGCATCAAGACATTCCAATTAGGAAGATCGTTGTACTTGCGCTTGCATTCAACAGTAACAATCTCGCTTTTTCTCCTCTACCATTCTCAGAACCTGTGAATGATATTCAATTAACAACTAAGAATTGAAGTTATAAATAATGCAATGCGGAAAATCATATTCAACACAATAACAAATTTAACTGTAAAAAAAGGCTAAAAATGCCACTAAGCACAGGGCAATCTGGACCCACATTTCATTATTCAGTCACCTCGTGCACACAAACCATTCTATGCCCTAACTTCAGTAACTACGAAAAGTCGAAATGGGTACCGAATGCAAGAATACATGTTTCCTTGGAACCAATACCACTTCATGCATCTAGTTCTAAGGACCAAGATGTATTCATTCAAGATGCACGACTACTCAACCAAGCACCGCTAGGTAATTTACAGTATTATTCCTTAATGTTGCAAGAAGTACTACATAGTTAACAGTTACAAAAAAATGTTTTGGAACATCAAATTTATAACTTCTTTCAAATTAATAATTATGAAAGTCTAATAGGCATTTCTTCAAACACTTCCATGGTATCATAAATGTATCCAATATTAAACCCAAAAATTTTGTATTTGTAAAATCCAATTTTTTTACCCGTTAGATTCAAACCCTAAAGCATGAATACATGATAAATTCCTCCATCTTGATGATATCAGTACGAATACATGATGAAACCTCCATTAATTTTTCGTATAACAGAACAATTAGGGTCAGCAAATTTGAAATCAAATTTAAACTCAATCCTCAGATTTAATCGATAGAAACTTGATTTCTGATTATATTGATTCATGAAATTATCAGTACCAAAAAAGAACTAAACCTGTTGATGAATCAGTACAACTGCATGTTGAATTCCTCCATTAAATCTTCGTTTCAACAGGAAGAAGCTGAGGGAGAACGGAGAAGAGAAAGAAAAAAAGAAAACCTAATTTCTTTTCGATTTTTGGTTTTGTCTAAAGTCTGTAAATTGGAGCCCTTAAAGTTTCGTTTATTTACGGAAAACCCAGTCCAGACACCAAATTAAGTCAGTTCATCTGACGGTTAAGTTTGAAAGTCATCTCATCTAACGTCTGTGATTGATGTGCAGACACCAAATATAGTCAGCGAATTTTAGAGATCTAACGGCTTATTTTCAAAGTCAAATCATCTAACGATTGATAAATGCATTAGAGACACGGAAATGTTTACAGTTTTTGTTGTTCCTATCAAAAGGGGGGAGATTTAAATGCATTAGAATTTGAAAAATCTGTAAGTGTAAATTTAACGCACCATTCCCAATGCGGTAACATGTTTTCTTACACAAATGTGTGAATAATATCATGGCTCGCGAGTTATCTCTAGCCGCACACAAGAAGTCAGTCTCCTCCAACATTTCATTTATTTACATTGACAACTTTTCTTTTCCCGTTGTGTGTCAGGCATATAAATGGTTTTTATAACATACAAGCTAGTTAGTTAGGCATGTATAGTATGAACTGATCATACAGATGCAAATTTCTTGAAATGATTCTTTTGTAAATTGGGAACATCATTTTTAACTTGCGTACGGCAAAAAAAATCGAAAAAAACAAAAACAAAAAATGATGCAAATATTTTTCGTAGATTGTTTTTTTATTTTGTTTTTCTTTCTTTTAGGGTACTCTAATATCCTTTTAGGTATCGACACACTTTGTAATAAGAAGAATTAATTAGTGTGCAGTATTGCCTTGAATAATCTTTTGGGCATGTATTCAAAGAAATAAATACAAGGGTTTTCGATCGCAAAACTGGCTTGTTGACGGACTAGTGCTTGGCTTAAAATTGACATTTTTGCACCGCAGGGCAAGAAATAGAATGGTCCAAGCAAGCATTGGTGCAACCAGTTTGATGGGATGCTACATTCAAAAGCATCGTAAATAGGGGTGCACATATCCTATCCGTACCCGCATTTCTACCCTACCCGCCACTGTTTTACCCGTATCCTATCCTACCTGCTATTTGATGGGTAGGGTGACGGTTAAACATTTCTTACCCGCCATCAAATGGGTAGGGTGACGGGTGAAACTTGAAATTATCCTATCCCACCCGCCTACCCGCTAATATCTGAAATGACTTAATAATCCTCGCATTGTTAT